>JACXSJ010002316.1:0-48847 GCA_014851325.1 Pentalonia nigronervosa | reverse complement strand
GTCCTTATATATGTTCTGAAACGTACTATCCCTTAATTAACTGTTTGGTATTGGTCTTGAGGAACTTTTGGTACCTATGATGTGTTTGTATGTTATTATGTATTTTTTTAAACGTAGTTCTAGACCGTAAAACGTTAGCATCTTCCCGTACAACAATTGTGGAACGTTTCGTTTGATCGAAAGAAGTCAAAGTATTTTTAATGCGTTACACGTGTCACTTAACATCCAATACGGTCACAAAGGACTTAGCTATTTTGTTCGTTTATTAATTATAATAATTGAAATATTTTATATTTTATAAATGAATGTAAATATATTGTATTACAAGTTTTTATAGCTAAGGATTAAAAACTTAAAACAAGGTTTTTCGTAAGTACTTTATATTGTAACCAAAAAATCTAAAAAATATATTTACATGATTGATTTTTATGGACATTTTAAGTTAAAATCAGGACGTAATTATATACTTAAATGAAAAATAACGTTGTTAGTTATTTTGTTGTAATTTAAAAATACTTATCGTGGTCTCGTTGAAACTTTTAATGTAGGTATATTATTATATTTTATACAATTAATGACATTTTTAAATGCAATATATTCGGAAAAAATTAATTTAACTTATTGTATTATTAATAGTAAAGTAAATTATTTTAATAGCAATAATATCTTAAAATACATGTAGTTATGTAGTCAATACTTACTGTAAAATTAGAGCACCTTCTTTTTGATCTTTTTTACTATTAATTTTACTACTTATTTAAAGAGTACACACTATTAAATTACATCTTCATCGTTTAAGATATTAATTAAATATGTTGACATATGTATACAAGGTTTTTAAAATATAATATTAATTAGAACTATTCCTATATATAAACTACATTTTTTTCTGTAGTAAAACTAAATTACACATTTATTTAACATACGAAAATATATTGACATTTTTAAATATCTCGATACTTAAAAATATCGATTGACATATTTCATAGATTTTGGATCGTAATTGTTATATTTCCTGTATGATTAGCTTGATTAAAAAAATATTTATTGTTTAAAAACTTCAAAAATCTATTTACGTTTTATATTTTTAATAAGTATGGTATAAAGCATTCATTCCCGTGAACAGCTGGGTATCGAATAAATTGAGTGTAACAAGTAGTGACTGGTGCAATGGTATTAAGATGTCAATGAACTCGATGGTGAATCCTTCAACGGTAGGATGGAATCAGGAAAACTGCTACTGCAGGAACCCTTTCTGCAGTGAGAAGAATACAATAGAAACGTTTTCCCACATCTGTGGTTCTTGTCCACGATTAGAGCTACTTAGGAATTCGGCACACCATAAAATACGCACCCAAACATGTTTCGAAAAAAAAGTTTAGAGGTATATGATGAAGTACACTGTTTGGAATATACTGAAGATAATAGTCATCAAAACAGACGAGCCGATATATAATCATCACGGACGGATCAAAAAATAAGGGGATGGTTTTCGACCCAACGCCCCGCTAAAAAACAAACGAAGATAACCAACACCAGCTAGTGGACGAGGAAAAAAATCCATCTACGAGCCAACCATTCCATTTTTCAAGGAGGAACATTATTAAATAAACGATTGGGAAATTTATGGGCTTTGGTTCGGGGCACGCGAAACCACATCACCTCGGCTCAGAGAATTTTTCAAAAACAATTTATTAGAATTAAGAGAACTAAAAGGAACGTGTTTAAATATTATTACGCTTGTACGCTTAATATTATATATGGACATTTATATTTCTAATATTTTTTTGAAATTATGCTAACCGGCAATTTTCTTTTCTTTTACTAACAAACTAGACTGCCAAGTTTTAAATATAGTATTTTATCATTATATTTTAAGATTTCTTTATATTTTATATTATGCGATTTACTTTTATTGTCTATATTTACTCTTATTATATTATCTATATTTTGAATTGTAACAATTATGTCTGAATGTTTTACACTGTGTATGTAAGGAATCCGACCGTCAGGCAGTTTGCTTTAAATAAATGTTTTTTCTGCATAATATCTATTTTGAGTTTTTTTTCAAAAGCCTTGTATAACTAATAATGTTTTATTTTATAAATGATTCAACTAATATATTCAAAGATGTTTTGTGGCAAGAAGTATGGTGGTAGCTATAAATTAATATACGATTAAAAAATTTCAATTTTTACAGAACTATTTGGTTTCAATTTTAATTCTTTAATAAATATATTTAATACTAAACATTTTTTTTTTTTTTTTTTTAATAAGGGTATAAGCTTTTTATTGCATAAAATAATTAAAATCTAAACTCTAAATATTCTTCTGTTCTTTTCTTTTTTTTTACTATAAATCGTGTACATTAACATAAAAAAAAAATACATCCTTGTAAAATCAATACATTCATCACTTCGCTCAGAGTATAAAATATATGCTATGCTAATTTTAATCAAGTTCTTATACTCTGAACAGTTAGAACATGTTTACAAATTATAAAATGCTAAAAGAAAAATATTATTAATAATTTTTATAATCTTCAATAAATTATAGCCCTCATAATTTTTATCTTTAAATCTATTATTATGGACCAACTATTATGTTTAATAATATTTACACAAAAGAAAAAGTAAAATAGTTAACACAAAAACTACTTGTTCAAATTTCGATTTAGATGTATTAACAATTTTAAAAATGTATTCTGATTGACAATTTATAAGAAAAAAGATGGTCCTCATTAGAAAAAAATAACTTTATAAATATAAAGTGTAACATTTATTATATACTTAATCGTTTAAAATATTATACCTACTTTTCTGTATAAAAACATTTATAAATCCGATTTCGGCAATATTTTACTAATTAGTAATTAATTAAAAAAATACGAAGGTAGCACTGTTTAATTTGTAAAGATATATATGTAAATTTATGATAAGTTATAGACATTATTTATAAGTCGATAAAAAATAAATTTAACACTTTTTGAATAAATATTTTGCATCGTTTCATATATTTTGGACGTAATGTTGCAAACGTATATTTTCAAATACAATATTTTTTTAATTCAACTGATAATTTTTATTTCGAGTTAAATCATTCTTCAAAAAAAATATTTTCAATATAATCTCTATATTTTTAAATTGAAGTTAAACCTGTTAATTATGTTTATTACGATTACAGTGTCACAAAAATTTCTATTAGTGAACTAGTAAGATAGGTTTATTTTCACAGACATACACGTGAGCCCGGATAGCTCAGTCGGTAGAGCATTAGGCTTTTAACCTAAGGGTCCAGGGTTCGAGTCCCTGTCCGGGCGAACATTTTTTGCTTTTTCTACGGACATTTTGCTTATATGAAATATTTTATTAATGCATTTTTACAGATTGTCCGCGAATTTCAAGGATTTGATTAAATATGTGTTTTTTTTTTACTATTAAATTATTAAAATTATTAACTCATAATAATATCTGAGCAGAAATGTGTGTTTTTTCTGTACATATAATAAAAATAAAAAAATAATTCGACTTTAGAATCTACGTGTAAAAAAACGTGATCTAAAATACATTAAAATTGGCATTAACATGACTAAATCCATTCAGAAATCATTGAAATATCGTCTAATTCTATAACTTAAAACAGCTTATATCTATAAAAATAAATATACCTGTAGCACCATACATATAGTGCCATGAAGGTACATAACTTTTGTATAAGAGGGAATCAGTGATATAAACATAAATTATGTAAAAAGGAGTATAAAAAAAAAAAATGTATAAGTCATTATACTACAATAATACATTATTATTGTATGAAAAAAGAATTTTGGGTGAGACTCGAATAGTCAAGTCCTCGAAAATTTATCTGTTTATGAACTTACTTAGTTATAGGACACATATAGGAATACTATAATTAGTATAATAATATTATATTATTAGTGTTGGTCACGATTGCAACTATCACGTTTTACCATTACTGCGTGGATTACTCAGATATCTAGCCGGATTAATTCGATCTATTGTCCATAATACTCTATATTTTGTATATAATATAGTAATATACAATATCCTATACTATATATATATAAGATTCTATGGTGTACCGAAGTGGTCTCTACTATATATAGTATATAGGTCACGATAAACTTTTAATTCTTAAAAATATATAAATATATAAAGTAAAAATGTATTTCATTACTTTGTACGCAAAGCAAATTAATCATATAAAATTAATGTAACTATAACTACACAATAATAATAATACTAAACCAATAAAAAATTGGTACTGTTTTCCACATATATACAACATTAAAACAATATTTAACTAATCAGATTTTTTTCAAATACATGGATTCCAAAAAATAAATAATAATTACCTAAGTTAGGTAATAAGTCGTGGGTTTAATAAGGTTGAGAACCATTGTAAAATAGTACCAATACTAATTTTTATTTTTTATTGTCAAATTCGAATAATTATATATTTAGGAATAACTAATATATGAAATATGTATTAATGAAATAACTGTTACATTGTTTAGTGAATGAGATGAACAACAGTGTTATATTTTTTAGCTTTTTCTAAAAAAACATTATTTCATCAATTTTTTTGTCCGTCACACTTTTTGAATCGGTAAAAATTCAATCGCAATAAAATATATTTCGTAAATCTTAAAATATGATGGTAATTACTAAATGTTCGTATAACCATTCGTTATAAATACAAAGTATTTATAATCAAAGGTATAACGTATAATTTCTATAGCGAGGAGGGGGCCCTATGGGTGCATTTGACATTTGTACAACTCACGGGTTCCTATAATATTAGGTACCTACTGTTGTCTTTTGTAAGACGAAATCTTAATATTTGACTATTTACTCTCATTGTTCGACATTATGTCCCCGTGGTTTCTGCTGAACGATATTTTTCGAAATTAAAAAGGTCGGCAAGTTGGTACCGCTCTGCTGTATAGTAGATTTCGAGTAGGTTACTTTCATGGATGTGTTATTTGAAAAATTAATTAAGTGTATAAAATATAATAATATACTTTAAAAGTTTTAAGAGTTCTTAAAAAATATTTTTAAATTGCAATGAAATAAATAACATCGTTGTTCTTAATGTCTAATTTCGTCCAAATTTGAATTTAAAATGCTTATAAACAAAAAATTGTGCCTATGTATTTTGATTATTTTTAATTTGCTATTTTAACAACCAATGAGGAATGTTGTATTCAATTTTCAAGAAATTTGACCCAACGAAATTTTTTTTATTGATATTAAAAGAAAAAAATTTGAAAAAACCAAAAATTTCTTAGACAATTTCTAATACAATTTACTTAAAATATTTTTAAATTTTTTTTTGGTATATAGAAAACAATAATCTAAACATTTAATGAAATTTTTATATGCCTACGATTATTCTTTTTTAAATTACATCAAAATAAGAAAATTGTTCCTGGAGAAAACGGGTGAATATCCAATGTCTAATTTCAAACACTCATAAAAAATTAGTTTGACTTTCTAGTAATTTTTTTTTTTTAAAAGGTAGAAAAACTTATAGAAATTCTTATGTTTAATTTTAAAATCTTAGATTTAGATAGAAAAATTTTTATGAATTTCCTAATTAAAAAAAATTGTAAATGTTCGTGATTTTTACGTATTTTGTCGACATTTTAATTTTAGACATAAAAAACTAGGGGACTTACGCTCAACTTTTTTTTAATTTTCACTTATAACAAATCATGAAGAACTTTGTATTAACTTTTCAAGTTTTTTGACCGATTGAAATTTTTTTTATTTATAATAATAAAAAAGAAAAAGTAAAAAAAACCAGAAAATCGATTATACCTATAAATAGCTCAAAAAAAGTCAACATATATTGAAAATTTTATTGTGTATTGAAATTACTTGTATAAAAATTTTGTGAAAATTTCATATATCTACTGTAATTACTTTTGGTGTTATACTAAAAAATAAAATTGGTTTTGTCAAAAATTGGCTTCGCTTACAAATTCCTGTTTTTCCCTTAATTTTTTTGTTGTTTTTTCGGACGCCTTTGAAAATTATGCAGAATTTTTTACTTTTGACCGCATAAAGTACCAACTATATTCACTTTCCTATCGCAAAATATGTTGATGAAGAAAATCGGAGCACTTTTATTGCCCTTAAACGTGATGATAGACCCAAAAAAATGAAAAAGAAAAAACACACATCATTGTAAAATCAATATATTTCTTGCTCCGCTGAGAATCTAAATTTATTAAAGTAACTTTATATCCAAAGAAAGATCAAAAATATAGCAGTTTTAAATATACTGAAGAACAAAATATTAAATATAGATATTAAAAAAATAATTGACAATTTTGCTAATATTCGAAGGCAAGAAGAAAACAATATTTCTAAATAGATTGAAGTGCAATTAATTAGTAAAAATCAATTAAGAATTTTTAATTTGGCATGCATTTAAATAATATAAATAATGTTTAGCATAATAAATTAGGTGAACGTGTTTGAAATTTAATTGTGTGTATTTATAATACTATGCGCATTTTTATGAATTAATTTCAATGCTTATTTTTTTAATGGTCTTTGCTGGGTCCGGTCCGTCAACACTTCAAAACGTTTAACGTTTATATAATATAATTTTTTTTTTTTTTTGTTGAGACTGGTAAAAGGACTTACAGTGAATTATTGCCCATGGGCAAACACAGATGCTAATTATTGGGTGCTACCACATGCATTCCACTTATCTCACTAGCCGATATTATTATATTGGATATCCGAGTCCGATGTACTACAAATTCTGAACTCATTAGTTGTAATAATGTAATTTAATTAGTTACGATTCGATAACGATCGTTTTTAATTAGTTCAATATAGGCAATTTTATAAATGTGTGCGTAGCCATAGTGATCATTAGATGCGAATATAGTGACTGTATAGATAGGTAGGTAGTGTAAAAGAAAAAAACGGAGCGCTACACGAATATTAATTATTTTGTTTGTTTGTTTGTTTTTATTTTGCCGAACAGTATAGGTATCCATCTTTTATCAATTTTATTAACTAACCTAGTTATCCGATAAAATTTCTAAAAATATATTTGAATTCGTAATGAAGTTTTTTTGAAATCGACTTTCTTATATGTTTATATTACATTTTTAAATTATTATATTATTTAAAAATTTGATTGTTATCATAGGTATTATAATAATATAATTAATGGCAATATGATTAAGATTCCGATGAGCGGAGCGATAAATGTATTGGTTTTAAAGATTATATCTGTTTTTTTCTGTCTTTCGTCACCTTTTGGGACAGTAAAAATGCTACATCGATTTTTAACTTTGGGGGTGGTTTCTAGTAGAATGCAAAATGCATGCCCGCATAAAGATTATTGAAAGTACAAAATGTGAACTCAATCCGGACGCAATAATCTTTGTTGAAATATACAATTAATATTAGATAGTATTTTATCGTAAATATTGTAAGCACGTGTCAATATTGTATTTCAATCTTCCACATTTAATATTACATATTAGTTCTTAGGACATAATTTTCGACTGTTATACAGATGACGGTAGGTCGTAGGTATATAGTATGTTGTAATATGCATGTGTCATAATTCGTAAATACTAAAGCTATGAGCTAGGTTGAGAAAACATGATTGTTGTACAAAATTTAGTATTAAGTTTTAGTCAGCAAGTTTTAGTAGATATAGCAACATAGAACTAGGTTCAACTGTAATATTTAAGAGATGTGAGTGTATAAGGAAAGACACTCTTCGGCAATAAACGCTTAATGTGATGACTGCTGGACAAATTGTAATAAATAGTGCTCTATGTTAATTATTGTGTTTATACGTGTACGTTGGAAGTGATCTAAGCATATACGATAAAGTGGCGCCTAACTAGTGGCTCGTTAATTTACGATTGTGTGTGTATTATGGATATCCGATAATTTTTTTTTGGATTTAACATTTGTGTGTGTGTGTACACTGATTTTGGAGTTGAAGACCGAAGAGTGAGTATTTATGTGTGTTTTAACACATCAATCTTAACACTGTATTTTGTGTGCGTTTATTTGGCACAATTTTTGATTTTTTTATTGTACTAGTGAAGTGCAATTTTCGTGAGTACTATTTTGTTATTTTTGCATTTGAGCGTTAAAATGATATTTTGACGTGTATATTACTATATTTTATACACTCAATTACATTTTATAATACTGCAATATTTTCTGCAAAAATTAATCTAACCTATTGTGTTTTAATAGTAAAACGAATTATTTCAATAACAGTAATATCATAAAATACACTTAGTTATGTAGGCTGACAGACTGTTTTCGCTCAGAATCGTTTTTCGTATACAATGATTTTATATCATTAGATTCAAATTTAACAAATTCATAACAACGACTCCACTCGACACCCACTGTTATAGCAGAGTGGATACCTACTTGCTGACTATTTTTATAATTAAAGCACAACTTATTTGGAACCTATTATTAAATTACTCGCGTGTTTAAATATTACACAATATTTAATGCAACCGAGTGTATAATAGACAGTATATAATACATAATATTCAATAACACGATTATTAAACACATTATAATATAATATACTATTAAGATTTACAGCATATAGATATTATAATCATTGATTATAGATAGTAAATAGTAATATACTATCTATATTCAATGATATAATGTATAAAATATATATCAATACGATTTTCTAAAAATTATCTCGAATAATAATTTATGTATACAACAGTGTTATGAAAAACGGTTTTGACATGGGCAAAAAGGTCGACAGCCGCCAATCGTACGGAATCGGATCGACTCTTACTACCGTATTTGAATAGTTAACTTAATTGCTTGACTGCTGCATTGGCGGTGGCCATACAAAAGTGCTTGATTTTAGCGGATTGCATATTACATATTTTCGCGTCGGGTTGTCGGTGGGTGAGGAAATGTACATTTGGTAGTGGATAATATCGCTGTTTCGGAGAATACAATATTACATGTTATATTAAATAAACGCGAGTATAGATACCAAAAGACTTCAAAAAATCATTGGGTGTTCTAAGTTAAACACCTCCCCCATCATTAAAAAAATAGTTTGTTAAGACTTTAACCATCCATTCTTAACAATAGTGATATGGCCACTTACATTTGTAGCATCGTCTTAAGAAGACGCCACACCCTCATGTGTTGTCTCCGTCTATAACATAGCAAAAACTGTTTTGCGGAAGATAGAACCACTCTCAGGCTGTAGTCATAACTAAGAAACGAAATTTTCACTACTTAAAAAGGAGAACTTTGGCTATGAAATTTCGTTTTTATTTTTTTGATATCGGAACTATGAAAAAAGTTCTTATTGTTTCAAAATTCATTATTTTTGTGTTTTTCAAATTTGAATAACTTTTTTATAATTCCGATATCAAAAAAATAAAAATGATATTGCACAGCCAAAGTTCTCCTATTTATATGGTGAAATTTCGTTTCTTAGTTATGATTGTAGCCTATTTTTCCCGCGCAAAACAGTTTTTGCTGTTTTACGTTTGTAAGACGGAGACAACATATGTGGGCGTGGCGTCCTGCTCTTAACTCATAATACGGCGGTCTGTTTAAATTGAGTTTAAATATCAGAATTCAATTTTTAATATTCATATCAAAAACACTAAAAACAATTCAGATACATCTAGATTACCATCGACTATACGAAAATATACTGATACTTACTATTTGCTCTATATACGAATTGTCTGTCACTTAATCTATAATAATATTATCCGTTGATTTATAAAATTTATTCGTTAAATAAAAGACATTTATCCCAATTTTTATGGAGTGCTCGGCACCGCGAACAAATTTCAACGGGCGCTTGAGCATCCGGACACCTGTCTACATGGCGTACTTGAATTGTCCACAAACGCCGTACAAGTTTACTGATATATATTTAGCCAATTCTCTAGCGTATTGTATTCTGTCGTTTTGGTTACCACAGTTCAATACAAACTACGCCACTTGTTTTGTTTTGTTTAACACGTAATTCCTATCCAATCGTTCAACTTGTGTCACCAACGGATCGTAATAAGCCCATAGTTCGTATGGCGTGACGATGCAACTATTGTGTCTGTACGTCGCCGTCCAGTTGATCACATCGCTGTAAGTGATTTGTCCCGTGTGGTATGGTGACTTGAGATAAAATAAAATCCATACCTTCGATATTTTAAAAATGTCATATGGTACCATTACAAATTTTATATAATATATAATATTACAATAACTATGATTTAGTATATAAAGTGTTCAGTGGCGTATTTTCAACTGTTTTCTGGGGGGGGGGATCCAAATATTAATTCTAACATTTTATAGGTGCCTAACTATAATCTAACGAGTTTTGCAATTTTTTTTTTGATGTTTTTTTTTGATACCACATTTTCTGATTTTCAGAAACTGAACATCATTTACATTATATTATAATATGCCTATTATAACAAATTAAAGTTTCAATATATTTAGTTGTTTTTTTTTTTTGATTCTGGGGGAGGGTTCAGTATTCCTCTACCACCCCGTAAATACGTCACTGAATGTGTTAAAGTGTTTAAAAGATTAAAAATGTATCATAAACATTGATATTTTATTTATATGTAATAGGTAGGTATTGTAATTGTATAGTATAATAATTAATTGTTGATTTTACTTGTTTACCAGTTTTTCCGTGACTGGGATTTGAGAAATAATTACGAAATAAAATTGTGTCCACGTATGGAGCTTCAGATTTTTTTGTAGTAATTGTGCATCTATTCACCGGACATTGATCTCTGATAAATACATTCTGTCCCTCAACTACCATCCAATTACTTAATCCATTGTAAAGTAAAATTTTTTTTCGTCATATCGATAATTAGATGGCACATGTTAAATAATTCTTTTCTCTTATATTTTTCAGTAAATTAACTGTATTTAACACATTTTTTGTATTATTAGTCAATATTGCCATATTTTTTTGGTCAATTTCCCACTTATTAAAAGTAATATATAATTGATTCGATAGATTTGAAGATGTATGACGATCGTCTAATTTGTGAGTTGTTAGAGTGTATGATTTTGGGCACCATTGAACATTAATAAAATGTGCAGTAACTGTTATGTACGAGTCTTGAGCAATTGATGACTAACAGTCAGACTCAGTCAACTTACACTCCTGGCATCTTTTAATTTTTTTTTATTGGATCTTTAACCAACGATTTGAATCCTTTGAGTCTTTGTTTGATAGCACTTTCCTTGAATATTATACACAGTGAAACCTTTCTTAACGGATACCTCTAATTAGCGAACACTTCAATAATGGACAAAATTTCCAGTTCCGGCAGAGTCGAAATGTGTGAAGGGTTTGTTCCAAAAAAATATTTTTAATTTAGATGAAACCGGCTTGTTTTTTCATGATTTACCCGATAAAACAATATATCTCAAAGACGAGAACTATAGTGGTGGAAAAATAAGTAAAGAACAAATTACAGTTATGTTGAGTGCTAATATAGAGAGTGATTGGGAAGGCACTAAAACTCTAGTGTTTTAAAAACATAATCGTCAATGATTTTGGAGTAATGTGGAAGGCTAATCGTAAAGCTTGGATGATACAGGAATTGATGAAGGAGTGGTTATTGAATTTCGATAGAAAAATGCAAGGCTGAAAGGTTATTTTTTTCTTGATAATGCCATTTGAATTTACAGAATGTGAAACTCGCATTCTTTCCACCAAATGTAACTTTAATTTGTCAACCTCTTGATCTAGGCGTTATAAAAAATTTTAAAACTCACTATCGCATTAGTCTTTTAAAACACGTACTTTTGTCTATAGATAACGAAAATATAAAAAATCAAATGTGACGGTTCTTGAGACAATTATATGGATTACAGTTGTTATCAAAAAAATAAACAAGGAAATAGTCATTAAATTTTTTATAAAAGCCGTGTTCCCGGGGTCAGATAATTTTTTGGTAAGTATTGGTAACTTAACACAAGTAGAGGATCTGAATAGTGAGTTATCGAAACTAGCTTCAACAATATGTCCAACGAATGCATCGGACTATTCTTCAATAGATAAATGCTTACAAACCGAAGACTTATCATTGATCATTGGAGACATAATCAATGATAGCATGAGTGAGAATGAATATGATATGAAACAAGAAGAAGATGGTACAAATGGTGTAGATGAAGAAAAAATAATATTCAAAGAAGCCTTGCAGTAAGCGAATAGGTTAATGCTGAAGAAATTTTGTCTCAATAAGAGTGATGCAGTTTCATTGTTATTGTTACTCAACTTCAGTCTAATTTTGAGAAAATTACAATACAAGATTAAAAACAAACTAAAATTTCAGATTTTTTTTTAATATGTAATTTTGTATAATATATTTTGGTACGTCTAAATAATTGTAATAAATTATGTAATAATAAACCTAAAGTAAAATATTTTTTAAAAAGTCAATAAAATTAAAATTTTTAAAGACATAAATACATACATACATAATATTTTATTAATTGTTCTCAATAGTGAACACATTATGAGGATATAGGTGGAAAATTTTGTTGGTCCCGTGAGTGTCCGCTATTCAGAGGTTTTACTGTAATTTGGTTCTATTATGTTCATAAATTGTTTAAAACCGGAACTAGAACAAAAAGATAAAGGCATTTGATTGATGACGATCATCTTAACCAACGTTTGATATATTTGTTTTGTTCTTTCAGAACTACAACTTCGGTTTATTTCAAAGTTCTTATCAATATAAGTTCTACGTCGTTTTTGGAGTTATAGTTCAAAAAATGCTAATGATGAGGATCAACAATCAGTATTTAAATTATTTGAGGATGACGATGTGTTAAACTAACAACTGTATTACACTCTTTAACTTCATCAATTATCATCACTAGGAAATAAATTTAAGTATAACAATAATTATTATTACAATTACTTGAATTGATTTTATAGGATTGGATGATAAGATTAGTACATTAGATATATCGTATAATATATTATATTATTATTTATTTATTTATTTCTAACATTATGTGCAGAGCCAAATTACATTTCATGAGTACATTAATTATATATTCACTCGTTCTAGTTGGAGGAAGCTATAAGCTGTATTACAATTTATAGATGTATTAATCATTATTATTGTTAACGTTACCTATTGTAAGGACACAATTTGTTAGGACTAATCCAATATGTGCGGTGTGAAAATATACAAATCTTATTATTTCATCACATATGTTTATAAAACTAAATATTAAAAATATTTTGTCGTACACCATAATCATAATTGAACAAAAGCTAAATTTATAAACATATTTGATAGATCCGAACTTGTCAACTTCAAGTAATTTACTCCTGATCTTTATCACTACGCTACAACGTTACACGAATATGATATATAAAATCAAGTTTTTAAAGATAACTCAATTTAAAAATTAAAAATGGCGTATATTTTAAGTTCATTAACAATAAAAAAAAATTTAACAATTTAACCTATCGTTTCAGCGTCAAAAAATGTAACATAAAACAAGAAAATATATTTTAATAAGAATTGGCATGAATCATGCTATCTCTATACTAGATTTATGCAGCGATTTATTAAGTACGGATACTGCACATAGGTGGAACTTAAATGTGTGCATTATTTTATTATGTACTAAAAGTTAGTAAGTTATAAATCTATAATTTTGAATTATATATATTTGATGAAACAATTAATTTTATCATTATGTAACTAATGCTTTTTAAATTACCAATCCCGTCCATATTTCATTTGAATTATTACAAATTAATTACATACCTTGGATTTTGAGTTTTTCTGCTTATATTGTGTATCAGTTTTAAATGTCTGCCGAATGATCCCATTGATCCACCAGCATAACAAAATATTTTGTTTGAATTATTGTCACACAGGTCACAAAAAGTTTTTCGCCTTGGCGTTTGCTGTATTGCCATACTCAACTTTTAGAACGATAACTTATTTTTCAAAGAAAAAATATTTAATATGTATAATATAAATGTTAAAACTACATTTCACATAGCAAGAGTAAACACAGACACAATAAGGTATGGGGGAAAATTTTAAAATCACCAAAAATGTTTAGATACTTATATCTGTATGCCCTAGCATACATACGTAAAATGCAATGCAATAAAATTGACGATTTGTGATAGGTAGCTTTGTGATTGTTTATGTTTCAATCTTAAAACCAATTTAAATATTACTCTTTTATATATTATTATACTTATAGTTTATATCCATATAATATTATACGATAAACGAATGCATCTTACTAAGCGTAACTAAAAATTATTCATAACATCTCTAAATAATAAAAGATGGGCAGGTAATTAAGAGCTATACAATTTTTATTATTAATTAATAACCAACTAATAGTTATTGAAATATACATACATTATATTGTTATAAATATTTGTGTTTAAAGTATATATGAATTCTGAATTATTATACAATATACACGGGTAATGATAAATAAATACACAGATATACACGGGTATACATGGGTATTAAATACACTGGCTTTAATATATTTTTTGCCCGCGTACCCGGGCTCTATGTGCCCGTGTATTCTAATACCCGTTCACAACCACGACCTCGGAGTACCAAACTCCTCAGGATGGCTTCATCGTGCGGAGGTAGCAAGATGGTCATGGTAAAGTTGAGTAGCCACTGCGCCGCCTCTCTCGAAAAGGTGGGAAAAGTGGTAATCGGACTTGTCCGTTGCCGCATGTCCAAAAAGGATACGAAGATCAGATGTTTCCGGTACCGTGGATTTGGACACATAGGAAGATACTGCATGGACAAGGATCGCTCCAGCCAATGCATGACACGTGATAGTATAGGGTACAAGGTGAAGGACTGTTCTAGTCCTTTAAATTGTGTCCTGTGCCGAGACGCGGGACACGAGGCTTCCAATCATTGCCCCGGCAGTGCAAGTTGCAGAGAGTATTCAAGGGCTACCAAGAAGGTGAAGACGAAGACTTCCAAAAGTAATAATGCTAGTTAAGACGTGTTTAATATGGGCTGAAAGGCCAAAATTGTAGGGATAGAGCCAATATATTTGAGTATTATTTTTACAGACTTTAAAGGACGGTGAGAGGGAGATCGGTCCTCAGACTTCCTATTAACATTATATTCTGTTTTCAATAAATGATGAAGGCGCCGCGGCAGTAATGCGCAAGCGGTTTCTCGCGGAGTCTTTGATATAAAAAAAAGGTACATGCAACACCTAGGTTAGTTAGAGCAGTTCCAAAGATAGTTTGGTTATGAGTGACATTCAAGAATCATATGAATGAATGAAAAAAACCTATAATGATAAATATTATCTGTAATCAATGGTGACCCAGCGTATTATGGAACGGTCGAGACTGTTCTCGATCATTCTAAAACCGTCTCCAACAGTAGTTAAGAATAATACCATACAAAATAATACACAACATAATTGGGATGAAATGAAAAAAAATAATAAAACTAATAGTTATTATAATTTTTAAATAGGAATAATTAATTTTAACTTAAATTATCAATTTTCAACAAAAATATTAATAAATGCTAATATTAGTTATATCATACAATAATTAGTTAATTATTAATTACCAATGTTATCAAAAACTGTAACAATTGCTTACGAAATATATTACCGAACAAAATTATTCCTAAAAATCAAAATAATAATAATTGAATAACATGTTACTACCAACTGTTAAATATAAAATAACTGATAATTGATAAATATTATTATTATGCATGTTTAAACTTCAATTCACGATCGTGTGTTCGATCGATGAAATATATGGTAAATTAATATATTTTATCGCGGTAATTAAAGTGTATTTGGTATTGTGTATACCATACTGCTGCTACAATTTCTATCGTTATAGATAATAAGCTAGAAAATAGAACATTTATGTTATTATGGATTTTAATTTATAACCAACCTGAATCTTCAAAATTTCAGTCACCCACCCATTAAAAGAAGGGTGGCGACCACCACCCTTGACTTATGGCTAACTAGTCTTAAATACTATAATAGATAATTAGTCTTTAAAATATTTATATTGTATTGATACACTTAAAGTAGGTATACATTTTAATATGGATAGTGCTAACTTGATATAATTTTCTATAGTTAAACAATTATCGAAAACTTCAAAGGGCTTATTAACACGTAGATTCATTATTCAATTAATGGTAAATCATTCGAAGGGTAGGCGTTATCCTCTTCTCTCCTGCACTATACTTTTGGATGAAATAGGTAAACAATTTTTATTATATTTTGACCCTTTCGAAAACTCACCCCAAGTTACTTCACTGTACCTAACAACTACTCGAAAGATTAGTTTCCTTAGCCCATCTAAACTATTATTAAGTATATTTTTTATTTTTTTAATCACTGCCAAACACTCAGTATTGGGGCGTTGGGCATTGATTTATAATTACAGTTAATAGGTTTAATGTATATGTTACATGATATACGACTTAAATTATTAATATTAATAATGCGATGTAATTATTAGTTTATAATAACTTTTGCAATAATAAAATAACCAACACATTTTACAAATAATTAATAGTTATTAATATTACAACGCCCTCTATACTTCAAAGCTTGTGCTGGCAGAGCAGTTCTAATAAACTAACTTTGTGTACCTATCTATAATAGTCTATACACTGTAAATGCTTTGTATAATGTACAAGAAAAAAAATTCAATTCGATTGAATTAAATTAACAAAACAGTATTGAAGACAATTATCATATGTATTTAAAAACGTATATAAGAGATAACAATTTTTACATAAAGTGGCTATAAAGTTAATTACAAGATAGCAGGAGCATCATTTTAGTTTTTTTATTGTTGGTGCCAACATTTTTGCAGGTCATTTAAAATAATTACCAGACCACTATCATGGCCTACGGACACACTTTGTGGTTAAGGAGAGCGGTTAACATACTCCTCTGTAGAATTTCAAAAACTATAGAATATTTTTGTAATTTATTTAATATAATGTCATTTATATCAAGTTAGTTAGCCACCAGTATCACCGTTGTTACTATTTTTGTCTAGTCAAGTGCACTAATAATATATTTATATTTATATTTGTTTTGTGGTTCCTAGTTCCTAGTAGTGTACTGTAACAATATTATAAATATGTTACATGATACCTTTGTATATTATATATAAATTCTACATTATGTAAAATCAACTACTGACCGATACAATAATATTAATGCACACGCATAACTGTAAGGCCTATTGCCAACACACACCATGTATAATATAGTTAGTTCGACAGACACCACCGACAGGAGCGAACTCACCGATACCTATACATAACAGTCATCTTAAAGAACAGTAAAGTACTTTTTAATATATAATAATTATTCTAGATATAAAAACCAAACGTGTCTTTTATTGATAAACACCTCATTCACACGTGCTCTGACCCCCAGCTACGGAAAACTTATACATAAGAAATAGAAATCCTTCCCTGGATAACTAATATCGTAACAAGGTTCCCCGACCACGTTGCAGTACATTAGGTACTTTATAATTATTTTTAAAAACAAAAAAAATGTAAAAGAAATATTATATTTTATAAAAATTGAAACCAATATCAATGGTTGTATAATAATTTTGACACAAAAAACCATCATATTTCCTCCTCGATACACTATAATCTGTTATAGGACGAAAGTTACGAGTTTTAAAATGTAAGTTATTATTAGACTAATATTTTTCCGTTTTGATGGGAACTATACATTTTTTGGCTAAAGTTTCAACTTGTATTTAAAACTACAATTTATGCAGTTTTAAAAATTATTTTTTTGTTATTTTAGACTATGAGTGGATCGAAGATTTTACAATGATGTACGAGTATGTGTATTTTTTTTCTGTCTCTATACACGATAAGTAATCGAACTAATGCTTCTATATTCTTCATTAGTATCTTTTCTGGTGGAAAAGTGAATCCAGTTGGTACTTTTGAAAAGGCCTTTTTTGAGAATTCCCTATAGTCTTTAAAAGCGTTAGGAAAAATAAAAAAAAAAAAAAAATTTAAGGAAAAACAGGAATTTTTACGCAAAACTGGTTTTTGACAAAATCAATTTTGTTTTTTAGGCGTAAATTAAAAAAAAAATATTGTAGATACATAACATTTTTACCAAATATTTATATTAGAATTTTCTATACACAATAATATGTTCAAGATATATTGACTCTTTTTGAACCATTTATAGGAGTAAGAAAAATTTTTTAATATCAATAAAAACATTTTTGTTGGGTCAGAATGCTTGAAAATTTAATACAAGGTTCCTCATAATTTGTTTTAATAACAGTTCAAAAATATTAAAAATTCATAGGTATAATTTTTTTTTTTGTAAGTAATCAAAGTTTAAATGTTGACAATATACTTTAAAATGTCTAAAATGGGTCAATTATTTTGTACTTAAAAATTTATAACAAGATTTCTCGTAAATTGTTCTAAAAGTAGTTTAAAAATGTTAATGATACAAAGGCACGTTTTTTTCTATTAGTAATTAAGGTTCAAATTTTGACCAAAATTCATCAAAATTTCTAATGTTGTTTAATTTGTATAGCTAAGGATTGAAATTTTAAAACAAGGTTTCTCGTAAGTAGTTAATAGTGTGATCAAAAATTCTAAAAAAAATATATTAACTTGGTTTATTTATGCAGACATTTTAAGTTCAAATTTGGATGAAATTAGATATTTAAATGAAGAATAAAAATGTTAGTTATTTCGTTTGTAATTTAAAAATATTTTTTTGGAGTATTTGAAACTTTTAAAGTATATTATTATATTTTATATACTCAATGACATTTTCAAATGCAATATATTCTCTAAAAATTAATTTAACCTACTGTATTATTAATTGTAAAATTAAATTTTTTAATAACAATTATATCATAAAATACATTTAGTTATGTAGATTGACAGTCTGTTTTCGTTTAGAATCGTTTTTTGTATACAATGATTTTGTCATCGACTGTGACTTTATTCAACCTCACTCAAAACCCATTATACAGCAAAGGAGTACCTACTTGTCGTCCTTTTTTCCATTTAATCTGTTAAAATAAACTATAAGTAAGTAATATATAAAATGCTTTTATAAATTACATTTTGATACCTCTGTTATTAATTAATATTATTGTAACTGACAAGTTCGAATTCGATCAAACCACAATGTTATTTTATCTAGGGATTTGTATTATGTACAATACTACACAATGCACCTTCCTATTAGGCGAAGCGCAATAACTATGACTGTGAAACGATTTTACACCTTCTTGAAAACGTTTATTTTATTTTGGAGAGTAAAATGTTCAGACTTTATATACGCACGACTTGTGTAATTTTTTTTAGCTTTTACGTTTATAAAAATGTTAACGACTTAAAACAAACGTCACATTTAGAACTTACACCTCCGCACCACTTTTTTGTTGCCGTTGCACTACGGTTCGCATAGTAATAATAATAATAATAATATGTAAGTTGTTACTTTTCGTAATAATTTCCGCCAAACTATATGGAAGTTTGCCTCACTTAACTCGTACCAGAACATCCATTCTGTCCTGCGAGTTTATATTTATATATATATATATGTATATATAAGACAATTATTGTGAAAGACTACGATGTTGGAATCCATGAGGCATTATATATAATACAAAGGATAGTAAATCTAAATAATGGTACTTTTACGGTGTTTTGTCTTGTGGACATAAATTCATGTAATTCGTATTTATATTTGGAAACGTTGACCAATACGTTTCTATATATGGCTCAGTCCTAACTCCATTCCGAGGTCCAATATTATATACTGTAGGTACTCCCGAAGATTTATCTCGTTTTAAAGTCCCCCATTCGTACATAAAGTGTCTGTATATATATATATATATGATTGAGGTGTTGAAGCTATTAGGGATTTAAATCCTCTAGGTCGCTATATATATATATATATTGTGTTTGCAATAATATTATTATAGTGTAATATTAAAATACTGTAACGACCGTATATATTTATATTGTATCTGAGTTAACCAAATTCCACATTATGGTATATTTTAATATATAATATACAAGTGTAATTATAATGTTATGTAATATTATGTTTTCGTTGAACGTCATTACGGAAGCGTGCTAAAATAGAAAAGTATTTCATTTTGGAAATTCAGGCACCTAATCAATATTATCATAATGTTTAAAAGGTTTTTTTATAATTATTATAATATCGTGCCTCGTAATCCAAAGATCAATCCTTTAAACTAAACAAATGCATAAGTAGATTATCATACAACTCTAGGTACAAAATCTTATTTAAAAAAATTAAATATTTCATTTTTTTATGCTTGTACATCTAGATTAGTACAAATAAACTGCTATAGATTTATAAACATTAAGATGAGAATGTGACAGCTGCATACAAAATAGCAAATTTTCATTCAGTAGAACTAAATTTATATTCGTAGTTTTAATATTATAGTGCATTTTTCATCTATCATTGCAATTAAAAAATGTTTATAGCTTGTTTAAAAATTAAAATATTATAAAAATACTGACTTACAAACACAGCTAATGTCCTTACCTATAAATTTGATAATAGATCCTCTGTGCTTAATATTAAAGCTAACAATCAGCAGTGGCATTTTTTTTTTATTTTTTTTTTTTTTGAGGGGGAGAAGGGGCAATGTTGGAATTTGCTCTGTCTGATTAAAAATGCAACCTGTTGGACTAAATGGGTTGTTGGTGAAAAAATTTGTCTTTTTTAATAATTTTTGGTAAATTTAATATTACGTAGTTAGGTACCTACTATGTACTGAAAAATTATTGTTACAATGATAATTTAAATATAAAGTATTGGTTTTGAATATTAAATATTATAGATTATTTAGACTCGTAAGCGATACATACATAAGTGTTGCGTGTGCTTCTTGTGTTAAGGAACATAATATTATAAATTATGTATTTTTAAGTGCGAGTTATTATTGTTTATTCTACATTTTTCTCTGTTTAACAGTCATACACATTTACAAAGATTTGTATGCGAACATGTAGATATATAACAATAATAATAAAAATAATATTATAATCTTATATAATTTCATTTTTAAAATTACATTATTTTAGTGAGTATCAACTGATACAATTTTAAAACCAAAATAAATTTGCAATTTCTAGAAACCTCCGATAATACTTAATATTTTAATTTTTTTCACTTTTTTAATTATATTTTATTAGTTGTATTTAGTATTGTAATTTAATATATTCGAACCATCTTGAAAAATCTAAAATGATGCAACTGAGACAGGTACTATATTTATTTAGCACCCCGTGTTTTTTTGCAATAAAAATATTAGTTTATTATTGCCAATAATTGATATTATATATAATATATAAATGTATGGTAAATGGGAATTATATTGAGATAAAAATGTAAGAGGAAATAATTATCCAGCAAGTATTTTTTTCCAGTTATACGAAGCGGTCACAGTTTTGCTCCTCCCCTCAACCCGAACTGGGCAGGCTATCTACCGAGAAAATCTAGGCGGGCTACTCAAAATATGGGCCGGTTATGAGTGTTTGGTCATAATTTTATTTTTATTTGGTAATGAGAAATTAACACAAGTATTAGTAGAAAATATAATTGAATCGAATTATTAAATCGTACCATAGAATATGTAACTTGTAGCTGTACATTTGTAAACAAACGTTGGGAATCCAAAAACTCGGTGGGCTATACCTTGCCTATCCGGCGCTACACCCCTCTCCTTCTTAACAATACAATACTGGTTCTACAAAACACATTAAATTGGCATATTGTATGTTTGTAAGACGGAGATGACATAATATGCGGATTATCTTAATTTCGGCACGATAATCGACGATTTTATTAATAGAACACAAACATAATATCAATAATACGCTATTTGTCTAACAAGGCGTGATGAATCGCGTTCTACTGTAAATTATATCGATAAAACAATGTACAACATGTACAATCTGCCCACAACCCGCACGCTTCATTGATCTACCCGTGTCCGATACAGTGTTATAGGCAAATTCGTACAATGCAGTAAGATCACATGACACGTGCGATGGTAAAATATGTTTTCTTATGAAAAACAAAATTAATTATTAATAATTGCTGATTAAATTTTAAAACTCTCGAAACTGTAAAAAATATGATTTGCAAAAACATTTCTAGGGAGTTCCTCTATCACATTCCTTCTATCAGCAGTCCCTCAAGAACGCCACAAAACGCACAGTGTGCATAATTTTCTACTTACTTAAGTGAAATGATTCGATTGTAGATTATTATTACAGGAATCAAATATTGTGCGAAGCTAGTTTCCACTTAATCGACAAGTTTTAGTTAAGACGTTGATTGATTTGTTCATTTTATAGTCTATAGGTACATCCAACTGATAATCAGAGATCATTAGCCGTTGTATTTCGCTGCGGTTTTAGTTACACTCTCTATTAATAATTTACTATGTTGGGTTACTTTGTAAATAATTTTGTGCCGAAAATGTCTTGTTCGATTATACCTAAGCTACTTAGATATATGTACTTAATTATAGCAACTATGATGGTGGAGCATAGACAGAAACAAGCAAAAATTTAAAAACGATTGCAGTGAATAAAAAATATTTTAGATTTTAGATTCTGATTGGAGCTATAAATGTAGTTTTATTAATGTGGTAGATACAAATGCTGGTTTTATGGCGGTGTGTATGTTTTCTGATTATTATTGTTTTGTGACTGCCATCAGTGTCATCACCTGCTGTAGCAGTAAAAATGATTCAATTGTATTCCTTGAAGTTAGTTTCTAGTATCAACTTGCATCTAAATAGGACTTTGAGGGGTCAAAAATAAAAAATATCCAGTGCTTGTTAAAATAATCCGGAAAAACAGAAATTTTTACTTGAAACCAGTTTTTGAAAAATCCATTTTGTGTCAGATTCTGAGTGGAGCGAAAAAAAATTTTTGTTGACTCAAAAAGCTAGAAAATTTAATACGTTTCTCATAAGTTGTTAACATAGCAGTTAAAAATTATTAAAGATATATAAGGATACTTTTTTGTTATAAGCATTTATAGTTCAAATTTTGACAAATATTCATTAAAATAATATAGAACATCACAACATTATTTGCAAATTATTTTGTAGTTGAAAATATATAAAATGTTTAATTTTTATAGCTAAGGATTGAAATTTTAAAACAAGATTTCTCGTAAGTAGTTAAGGTGTAATCAAAAAATCTAAAAAAAATGTCTACTAGATTCTTTTTATAGACATTTTAAGTTCAAATTTGAAAATATTATTTGTGGTACTTGAAACTTTTGAAGTATATTATTATATTTTATACACACGATGACATTTTCAAATATAATGTTTTCGGCCAAAATTAATTCAATCTACCTTATTATTAATAATAAAATGAATTACTTTAACAGCAATATAATATTATAAATTATTATACTTATTAATGTAGACTGTTCGAATTGTTTTTCGTATACAATGATTTTATATCATTGAATTTAAATTTACCCACTTGTCGGACCTTTTTTGTTGTTGTTATAATTCAAAAACGAGGAACTGTCGAGATTTGAAATTTTTCCCAATTATCAATTTCTACAAATATACAGTTATTCTTATAGCTGTACATTAATATTAAAAATACATAGTGTAGGCCAAACAAATTTTTTTTATATAAACGTTCTAACGTTAAACCTTCTAAGTTCTAATTTTGACAAAATCATGAAAATTTGCAATTTATTTTAAAAATCTACTTTTAAGGTTCTGAAACCTAAAAACCTAAAAAAATGTATTACTCTAGACAATTATTATAAAGTTTAAGTTTTGATGAAATTGAATATTTTAATGAAGAATAAAAATTTTGTTGTTTGTTGTTATTAAAATATATTATTCGTGGAAACTCTAACGTATATAACAGAAGTAGCTAATTTGCGGCACGCGTCTTATTTACAAAAACCCAAAATTTACATTTTTTTGGTCATAATTTTGTTTAATGGAATTTCAGCTTTTCGTGGTATTTCATCGAAAGCAATCTTTATGTTAATACTCCAAGTGGTTTCCTTAAATGAAATTAGATCTAAAAACTCTTCTTTCACATCTACACCTCTCATAACATAACGAACACATATGGCTAACTGAGGTTTATCTTGAATATCGGTAGATTCATCTAAAGCTATATTAAAATGTAAACAATTAGCAATGTTTTTTTTTATAATTGTGAAAATATCAAGGCTAATTGTTGAAATACGCCTTTCTATTATATGTCTCGAGGTTGATACATTTTCAATAATTTTAAAAATTTTTGATTTTCAGGATTTAAAACAGAAATTACATCTGAATTTTTTTTTATATACTCGCCATTCGTATACGAGCGTTTTGTTTGAGCTATATTAAAGACAATTTCAAAATTTGCTTCTACACTATCATCTGCCTCGTTTGTAAATATTGTCATAACATTAGTTTGTTTAGCAAATTTTAATTTCATCGAACATAGCTGATTTTGCCTCAAATCAGAACCGATAGGAAATTCTCGACTAAATACGCTGTGATTGGTTTCGTAATAACGTTTTAAATTACTGATCTTAAACTGTGATAATGTAAGTTGACATATGAGACAAAATCATTTATCGTGTTTCTGTATGAAAAAGTATAGCTCTTTCATTCTAATTTAAATTTCCGTTTTTCTTCTTCATATTTACGTTTAACCGCTTTTTTAGAAATTGACATCGTAACTAGGTAACTTTCGCAATATGCGTTGTTAAAATATTAGAAATATTTTATAAACAAATTAAGGTGTTTACAACAGGGCTATTCAATACAGACTATTTTATCAACCACATAGTTTCATAATGTACCTATTGGAGTTTGTTAGAAAATTTAATTAAAACAAATATTGAATTAATTCGTAATTTGATATGGTTATCGGCTGTAAGCTATATTTATTACTTTTGTGTTATAAAAGTACAGATTAGGTCAAATTACATAAAATTATAAAATGTAGGTATTTACAAATAGTTTGACTCTTGATATCATTGCACTTATATATGTGGAACGCGAACATATTCATATTGGCCACCCCTGGTATATAATATACTAGATGTCCGGTGTTTCCCGAACCAAAGATGAAGTAAATGAAATCAGAATACTAGGCACATGAAAAACATCGCAACGGTAGCCTGTGTCAAAGGTTAGTTTTTTTTTTTTATAAATTTATTTAATCTCAAAATGTGTGAGCATCTCTTTAAATTACGAATTTCGGAAAATCCTTTCTTAGTGCACGGTGAAATTATAATATTAATCTACCATCAAAATTTCAAATCGATAGTTCTTATAGGTTTGGCTCTTCGTTGATTATTAAATCAGTTACTCAGGACCATCTTGTTTATATATACGTAATATTTTACTCTGTATACATTGTCATTTTCAAAAAATTTAGATTAACTTTAAGTTATTACCTATTTATACCACGATTTTATCATATCGTTCTATAGTAAGTAGTTTTCGACTCAAAAATTAGTAACAATAATATATGATATAAATGTTTGCAAATAAAATATATTCAATGTACCTATTTGGAAAAATTTAATTCAACCAACCTACCATAAAATAAATCATTTAGTAATATAGGCTCACTATAGATTGTAATCGTTTTTCGTATGCTATGATTTATTATTGAATTTAAATTTAACACGTACATTACAATGACCCACTTAATGACGAGATATATTACTCAACTATACAGGAGAGTGAGTTCCCTATTTTTTTAAAAAAGTATTTATATTAATTTATATATATTAACATATGTTGGTAATTTTTTTATTAGTTTTTATTAGTCACTTCTATAATTTGAATATCATGATTAAAATTGTTTAATTATTTATAATTTGTTATACTCAATAAATATTATTGTTATTGAAGTACATCACAATTTAAAATTAGCATATATAGTTTTAATATTCAAAGTCGATAAACAATAAAGGGCAACTAAATAATATAAATAATAATAAATAAAACTTTTTTAATGAAAAAACTTCAAATATTAATATCATATAATTATAATATGACGATTGTGTGATTCACTAAGCATGTTAATTACTCTTTTATCCATAAAATTATTAAATACAGTATTTTTTTAATTTTAAATTATAGGTTTTTAAAAACATATTTTGAGACACTTAGATGTTTTTTATCATTTATTTGTTTAAGGTATGTCCGTGGCGATATGTAAAAACCTTTTTTTTACTATAAACTGTTAAACCAATGATTTTTGAAAATATTAATGTATCTAAATCAAAATTCTAATGAGTAGCTTATTTAGATAGTCTGAATTATTAAGCTATATTATTACGTACTAACTACTAAGAATAACAATCCTAGTAATGGTTTTAAATCAAACAAAATTAGTGTAATAATATATTCAGTTTAAAGTACCTACCTATTTTCTTTAAGGGTAATTTTTATAGGTAAACATTTTTTTAAAACATAAATTAATACTAATACGTCAATATTTATGACTATTTCTTTCAAATCATCATAGCCTCCATGTCTTTAATCACGTTATCATAGTCTATTATACTTAGTAGGCACATAAAGTTTGATAATTCAGAAACTATTTATTCAAGTTTTTAATTATTATACACCAATAATAAAAAAAAATAATCCGCTCAACAACTTACAATAAAAAATAAGTCTACTTCGACACAGGATAATATTCTTAAATTGCATATAAGAACGATGTAGTTGAAAATATGGTGTTAAACTGTTAACTGATAAGATGTTAAGTAAGTAAGTATACTTAAAATGTCCAAAAATCAGTATTTGAATAACTGCATTAGGTAAGGTACCTATTAAAGATAAAAACGGCATAAGCATATTCTAAAAAAATCATCCTGTTAGGTTAGTGGGGTTTTTTTTATTATTTAGATTTTGTTCAATCATCATTTTGGCATCTCAACAGCTATTCAATTATTTTAGTTAGTTTAAACGAATATGTAGGTATTGGTTAGATTTGATGTCGAAATAGTACGAAGAATTGCTATATAAAATTGAATAGTAGGTATCAATAATTAGTAATTAATATTCATATTGTTGTACAACGGATTTGTTCCATATCGGTACTTACATTAGACATTTATTTTAGTTTAAATTATATTATTTCAAATCGTGTTGATTAATATTTCGTATCTTGATTGTGTTATATGTATTTGTAATTTTAATTTTTGTTAAGATTAAATAAATAAAATACAATTATTGCAAAAAAGTATGAAAAAAGGGTGCGCACTAAAAAAAAAAAAAAACGATTAACCACTGAATTAACAATGAAAATTGCATTAAAGCAGTGTGACATAGTATAGGTATCTGGTTAAGCTAATTATAATATCTTCGATTTTAACTACACTGTCAACACTCGTCCGCGGCATCGACCATAAAAATAAACAGTCTGTATGATTATAATCGTGTTAAATCTTTTATTGATGTTCGATCAATAATATGATTGCTTTTGACATTTTCTGCAGTGATTTATCTGCAATACACCGCGCCGCCGCCTCATAATCCAAACGCAATAATAATGTGACAACGATGATAATGATATTACAATATTTACGGTGTTAATTAACGAAACGAAAACAATGGAACACGCGTCGAATTTGGCGTGTGCCTGCCCAACACGGCGACGCGAATGTGATGTCCAGGTGCATCAGCCTCTGCCCTTGGTTGTGACATTGTATAAGAACGATAAAATATATTTTTGGTTTTTAGTTTTCGACGGTTTGCATTGTTGCTGCATCGTTCACGCCGTTATCGTCGAGACCGTTGCACACCGTGTTTGCGCAAATGAGCATGGCCGTAAGTATGATTTACCACCTTGTCGTAATAATAATAATAATAATACCTATATTATTGTAGGCAGGTATAGTATATTATTTTATCGAAAGTGAGCGTTAACCGGTTAAAGAGTCATTGTTTTACATAACTAGTGAGTTGATTTTCTAACTAACTTTATAACTAAACTACTAGATTTACGACATAAATTAACTAAGTAGTTGATAAATCCAAAGTAAAACCTTAACTTCTTTTTAACTGAGTTAAGGTTATTGAGTATTTTCCAGGTTTTTCCATTTTTTTTTTTAAAGTTAAACTTTAAACTTTTAGAATTAAATATATCTATTGTTTGTTTACTATTTACTTATAGCTCAACGATCTAAAAGTAGACTCAATTAAAGTTAGTTTTAGATTCTAAACGGAGCAATGAATGTATTGATTTTACAATGATGTTTTTTATTTACAAGGTTCCTTATAAGTTGTTATAAAAGCAGTTAAAATATATAAAAGATATGTAGGTACGATTATTTTGTAGTTAAAAATTTATAAAAGTTCAATTTTTATACCTATGGATTGAAAATTTAAAACAGGATTTATCTTAAGTAGTTAATATAGTAACCAAAAGTCAAATTAATAAATGAAATATAATGACGTATGAACAAAATTATATATTTAAACAAAGAATAACGATGTCAGTTATTTTGTATTCAAAAATATTATTCTCGTGGATTTTTAAAATAATAAATTTTATTATATGCAATGACATTTTCAAAATAATTAGATTAATTTTAAGCTATTACGTATTTTTACTATTAACCTATTCACACACTGTTCTATTTAAGTTGGTATTGACTTGAAAGTTAATTACAATAAAATCGTATGATAAAAATATAGACTTTTATAATAATTACATATTAATTAATAAAATAAATTCAATATTTTTGGAAAAAATTAAACCAACAGTCACAATAATAGTAAATGAAGTTATTTTTATAGCAATATCAAAAAACATATGAAATATACTTGTAATATTATGTTGATAGACAGTCTTGCTAAGAATACTTTTCAAATGTTTTCAGAATAGTTATTTAAATACTTGGTGTCATTTGTATTTTAAATACGTATCCGAATTTTGTTTTTAAAAAATATTTGAATAAAAATACAAATACATTTTAAAAATACATATTCAAAATATTTTATAAGTATTTTAATGTTTATATTAAAATATTTGTATGTTTATCACGAATGTATACTTAAAATTATTAATAATGATTTCAATAAAGTAATTAATAAATACATTCCTAAATTGGTTCGAGAATTTCAGATATCACATACCTATTATATTTATTCATGTCAAGACGTCAAGTTAAACTTTAGATAGGTAGATATATATTTTAGCAATCGTGTCATTTGGGTATTTGATGAAATCTTAGAAATTTTATACATTTATACAATATTATTTTAAAAACAATTAAAAAAAAAAATGAAAGTATAAGATATTCTAGAATAAAATACAAAGAAAAAATATTTTTAAAGTATTTAAAATGCACTCATCAAAAAGTCTTTAAAAAATATTTAAATGTAAGTATTCGAACAGGTGCTTAAAAAGACAGCTGATCTCCGTTTAGAATCGTTTACAATAATAATATTATATAATTTAATTCAAATTTAACACATACATTACTCGTCCACTTTTTTTCATAACTTTCTCACTTTTAATTATTCAAATATCATGTGTATATTGTATACAGAGATCTAAATATTATTATTATGTTATGACTGCAGTCGGTTTTGACTGTTGCACATAATTGTTAAATAATATTCGTCGGCTTATGTCATAATAGAATATATTGTGATCGATACCATCAAACAGGTGTATCTAATATTATTGACGATCAATTTAAATAATATTATAATAAAAATTGTCTTCGGATTTTGTCGACGGCACCTACCGAGTTCATTGAAACATCCGCGATATTATTTGAAACGGAGAATTGCCGTATTGAAATTGCCTTATAAACGATTTCGTCGATTATGTTTGGTTTGCGAGGAATATTAAAATAATATAATGATATCGTGCGAAGCGATTTGAAAAATATCGTCGGTACACTGTTTGTCTTTGAAACAAAGAGTAGAAAAAAAACATAATATTTTCACGTCGTCGTATTTATTACAATTCGAATCAAACGGTTTTTAAATAAATAAATATTTGTTTTTAATTTTGTATTTTTTTCTCTGAGAACAGCATATATTTTATTACAAAAGAAAGTTTTGTTAATTGTTATTAATTTCTTTTTTTCTGTTTGAAGATGCACAACGCAGCGCACGTCTTGCCGACGACCAAAAGCGAATTATACGTTTACGTTTCCATCGCGATTTTCGTCGTGCTGTGGTGTCGCATGCGATGGCAGTACAGACAATTTTATCGGCTCGCCGACAAGATCAAGGGTCCCCCGACGTATCCGTTAAAAGGATCGATTTTTGATCTGAGCACGACCCCCGAGAGTGAGTATATTACGGATGTTTAAGTTTTCCGTCGAAATCGACTTTTCCGTTTTATCGCCAGTAAAATAATATACATTTCCACATTCCACTACAATAAATTCAAGTTTTTAGATTTTGGCAACCCTTTATTAGGAAAAATATTATATTAAGTAGGTATAGAATAATAGAGTAGTTATTACAAATATATACAGTGTGATTCACCGAGCATGCTCACCCCCATTTTTTTCATTTAAGTAATGAATTTATTTAAATTAAGAGTTCCGTAATTTTTAAATATTTTTAAAAATCATATTTTTAGGTTCTCGAGATTTTTTGTACCGCTCGAGGAGTATCCTTTGGCGATACAAACTTCTGTTTTTCAAACGATAACTCTCCTATTTTATTGTAAATTATTTAGTGTATAATTGTTTTGAAACTGTGATGTACTTAATTCAAAATTCGAACGAATAGTTTTACAATTATTAAAATGTTTATACTAATGACAATAGTCCCGTAATATCAGATCTAGTATTTATTATACTTAGAACATTTTTTAAATTATAAATATTGATAAGGTACTAACATTTTAAAATTTCTATAACTCCTATATATTCCAAATCCATTATCGTGGACTTATTATATTCTCAGTACACAAAGTTAAATAACTCAAAAACTATTCATTCGAATTTTGATTTTGATACGTCAAAGTTTTCAGAAAAATTATCCACTTAATAATTTACAGTTAAAAAGGGTAGTTCTCGTTTAAAAAATCGAAGTTTGTATCGCCATAGGATACTCCTTAACAAGTACAAAAAATATAAAGAATTTGAAAATATGATCTCTAAGTATGTTTAAAACTTCCAAAAAACAAAATTTAAATAAATTGATTATTAAATGAAAAAACTGGGGGTGAAAATGCTTGGCGAATCACGCTATATACATATAAAAATATTTGAAATAAATAGTTTATTTATATAGAAAACATATGTAAGTTATAAACGTGGAAACTCTATAAAATAATAAAATACAATTTTAATTAATAAGATCATAACAACACTTTATCATAATTGTCACATGTATTGCTGACGTAATCTTTAATTTCTTTCCTTTTAATGGAGAAAAAGCACTGATTGTGAAAATAATATCTACGTGGTTAATAATACCAAAATCTAAAAACTGGAATTTGTAAAAATGGAAATGTATATATATATATTATTGGCGAAAAAAGAGAAAGGTCGATTTTGGTTAAAAGCGGTGAATTAATGTAGTTTCCGTTTCGTACGACTGTTCGTCGCTGTAGTTAGTACTATAAATGATGCTTTTTTTTCTTGTAGAGATTATGTACAATTTTAAAAAATCTGCTGAAAAATACAACTACGAACCGGTAAAATTGTGGGTAGGTCCATTTCTTTTCGTCGGAGTCTATAAACCGGAAGACGTGCAAGTAAGTTATTGTTATAATTTTTTTATGTATGAATTCGAGTCTAACGGCAACGGCAGTACCTAATAAAAAAATATTTGCTTTTTTTTGATTTCAGATAGTTTTAAACAGTTCCAAAGCCTTAGAGAAAGGCATCATTTACCACATCATAAGACACGTAGTGGGCGAAGGTGTATTTACTGCTCCGAGTGAGTAATTTTTTTGCACACAAAATGTTGTTAAACTAAATTAAAAATCCCAAGATGGTTGGGAACGCACAATACAGTAGAATCCGTCTAATTTAGACACCGCATAAAGGGAAAAACCGCTTACAAATTGGCATAGTCCCGAACTATTAAGCTAATAGTTTTAGGCAATTTAACTTTGTTTTTATCGTGGACAAACCATCGGTTATAAGGGACAAAGATAAAGGTGTCTAACTAGATATTGTAAATTTATAACTGAACTTATATTGAAACTGAAATTATTTAATCTTTGTGGCTCTATTATATATTATATACGTATATATACATTAGTGTTACGCATTTTATTTCAAAGTATGAATTAAGTATGTATGTATTTTTTAAACTAAGTTATTATGTATATGTACTTTAATAGTTATGGTTTACTAGTTATTCGGTGGTTAATAGAGGCAGCCAGACAATTGGGGAAAATAGGTCACCGCTCAATGTGTTTCAATTGAGCGGATTCTATTGTATTTGCATAAATCAAAAATTGTATCGATCGTCGTTGGATCATAAGTTGGCTACATTGATAATAATTATAATACAGTAAATTCTTATTATGTCGAACGTCGATATCTCGAATTTTTCGTAATCTCGAACTCAAATTAAATCCCCTTAAAATAATTACTATTGTAATAAAAATGGATATCTCAAACTTTTTTTTTTGTTCCCTTTGAGCTTCGGCACAACGAGAGTTTATTGTATTGTAAATCTATTGGATCGAAATTTCCGTGGCTTTGTAATGCGATCATTAAGCATGTTTAGTACTATTTCGCAGATCTGGCGCCGCCAAAAGTTATTTTTTTTTGTGAAGTAAAACCTTACCTAATCTTATCTGAAATCAGTTCCTATACTACGAAAAACGAAATAAAAGGTATTATAAAAATAACTTTTGAGTTAAAACGTAACGGCTGGTTTAATTTCTAGGGTGGACGGATATACATATAAACGCCTGCAAGGCCGTACTCAAAACAAATTTTCAGGGGAGGAGACTTCTGGTGTTATAATGTTATCGTGTTAATAATGTAATTGTTGAGCCGTAATTCTAAACGGGGTTTATTTTCTAAGTTATTAGAACATTTTGGCGGGTTTGAACCCTTAACCTCCCTCGCACGCCCGTGATTGTGACGTTGTATTTAAAATAATAATAATCGTCGTCGTAATTTTCAGTGGACAAATGGAAAAAGCACCGTCGCGTTATAGCGTCGATATTTAGTTCAAAGTTTTTAGATCAGCTGTACCCGATATTTAACGAGAACAACAAAAAACTAGTTGAAAACATTTCGAAACATGTGGGCGAAAAACGGCCGTTCGACATTTGGGATTACATAATATCGTGTAATCTCAATAACGTGAGCCGTAAGTTTTGCATCAGCGTTAGACGATCGACACTGTGGTAAAACAATCGTTGTACACCTATAAAATATATTGCAATATGACGTGTCGACTGTGTGTCATATTATTATGATTTATAATAAAATACGAATATTAAACATATTGTTATGATATAGAAGCCGCGATGGGCTACAATCTTAACGACCAACGGACCTTATCGGAATTCGTCTTCGCCATGAAGAAGTAAAATTAACAGATTATTATAATATAATATACTTATTAATAGTCTAAACAGAAAAAAAAAACAAACCACACGTTTTTAGAGTTTCAGAACTGAGCAAGTACATTGTGAAGCCATGGCTGTACATCGATCAGATTTTCGCGATTCACACGTACTTGACCGGTATGAAGGTGTATATGAGTCAACTGAACAGGATTTCGTTACAAGTCAGTGGGCACAAAACTTATAATTTGATAACGACTTGTGAGTCGTCTCAAAGCCGTCTCAGGTTTACGCGAAGTCTTGATTTGTATTTCGCGGGTCGTCAAATATTTAAATTTCGGTGTATATAAGTTATGTGTGTTTGGAACAATGGCGTGGCGAACTTGAAATTTTTCAGAGGCTAGCATTTTACCGACACCAATAACCCGATAAAGGTATTCACGGTTATATTCATTGTAACTACCTGTCGTAGTTATTAATAAAATAGGTATAATATGGTTGGTTAATACTAAAATAACCTATTATATTATATTATGTTATTAATAACCTGCCCACCCACAATCCCTTAAAAAATGTAGAGGTGGCCGCTTTTCGATTACCCCCTTCGCCACGCTACTGATTTGGAATGCAATATGCAACGGATGTATTTAAAAAGAACACACACACACACACACACACACACACACACACACATATATATATATAATAATTGATTAGATATATTTATATCTATAATAAATTAAAAATTATAACAAAATAACACATAACATAATATTAAGCATAATTATAACATTAATTTTTTTATAAATCATTAAATTTAACGTATGAGTTTTTGAAAATATACCTTTACAACGTATCTAAGTACGTACACGTGGTTAATATTATATAGTGACGGATTGAGGTTACTGGCGCGGAAAGAGATTTCCTAAAATGCTCAGAAATTAAATAATAGGTACCCATATAATATATTTGTATTTTTTTTTTTTATATATTTAATCGGAAATTGTTTTTACAAAATTAAAATAAAAATAACAAAATATATGTACACAAGAATGAATTTAATATGATATGAAGTTAAAAATAATAATATAGGAAGATATTTGTACAGTAAAACACATTTTCTCGCACAGTTACATAACTCACTCACAAATTTGGTATCTAAGTATATTCATCAGATACATACATAATTTTTATTCGTGCATTTTATAATTATCAAATATTAGTATTTAAGCTAAATAATAGCGTTTAAAAAGAAACTGAAAGTTATATGTTAAATTGTAAAAAAAAACTAAATAAATTCGGAGCCCTTAAAAGCTGAGAGGAGGAAACCCGGGTCAATGTTTTAAGGCGGTTCTGCTTATAAATGTTTATATATTTGTATATAATTGTGTATAATTTTTATTAATTTAGAGTATTATGGATCTGTTTAGATAATAAAGGATAAGAAATTAGAATTAAAATCGACAAAATCACAAAAATTTAAAGACAAGTCTTGCGATGTTGTTCCAGAAGAAAGTAGTATGCAATATTTAGATAATTCAATAATATTTAGTACAGTAAATTTTCGTTATGTCGAAACTTAAGGAAAAAAAAAATGTTTGAGATGACGAGTTATTGAGTTTTATTGTAGTGGCAATTATTTTATGGTGATTTAAATCGAGTTGGAGATAATGAAAAATTCGAAATATCAACGTTCGACATAATAGGAATCTATTGCAGTATAATTCTTTATGATCGTGTATGATATGTAGAAACATATTATTTAAATGGTATTACGATTTACAGATAAGAATTCAACAAACGTGTTCTTGGACAAGTTGCTTAAGTTAAACGAAGAAGGAGCTGACTTTACGGACGAAGATCTCAAGGACGAAGTTATAACAATGGCAGTTGCGGTAAAAGACATGTATAATTATTACAAGAGTATAAGGCCATTTTAATTTTACTAGTCATTTAGTGTTAACATCCTGAAGAATGAGTTAACATTAAGAAATATTTAAAAAAAAATAAATGATGCTCGATTTGCTAAATCCTAGCAAAATTACTTTCTACATAAACATGATAAAAACAAAAAAGAGGGAAAGAAGGTTGCTCAATGGTGGTCAAATAATTTTGTCATAGGGGAGGGGGGATGTGGCTGGCTGATTTTGTATATATTAACTGATTATTAAAAATACAATTTATGATTTTAAAACCCTAAATATTGAAAAAAAAAATTATGGGTGATTCCCCACCCTTATGTCTCTGCTGTGCAGAAGATGTCAAGTAATCCTGCAGGTTGCATTGAATAAATCACTGTAATGTAAATGTTAAATTTGAGTTCAATGATAAATTATTGAAGCATATAAAAAAAAAAAAAAACGATTCAGCCTCCATTACTTCATATATTTTATATGTTTTTTGATATTGTTAGAAAAGTAATTTATTTTGGTATTAATATTGTGGTAGGCTGATTTAATTTTTTCCGAAGATATTGCATTTATTATATTATTAATATTTCATTATTAAAATAGAATAGTAGGTATATTTACTACATGAATTTGCCAAAATTCTATCTCCAAACGTTCATAAAAAATTATTGTGGATTTATTTACATTTTTTTAAATTTTAAATATATTGACAAATTGATAAAAAGACCTTGTATTAAATAAATTTTTAAGTAATAAGCTTTTTACTTTTTTTAGCTATCTTTTTTAAGCTTTTTTTGTCCAGAAAAAAATTTTATCGTCATTTATTTATAAAAAACTTTGAAAAAAATCAAACGACAATTTAAGCTAAGACGGTTTACCTTTTTGGTAATCAAGGCCACCAAACAATTATTTTTAAAAAGATACTCAAATTTTAACAAAAGTTCATATGTTTTTGTTATTTTTTCTAATTATTTCAAAAAGTACCTACTTATAATTTAGTAAGTACTTATAATTTTCAATTTCAAAAAGTACCTACTAGATCCGATTTGTTACCAGAAACCTTTATTGAAGTTAGTGATCAGAGCATTTTTTCTATTAAAAAAAGTGTTTTTAGACACAGCAAGATCAGAATCTATAATAAGATACACATAAGCAGTATTGATCGAGAGACGCCAATAAAGGAATTATTCGATATAAAAACAAATCGATTTCTGAAAACAAATTTTACATTTATATTACAATAAACCCTGTGTAAATGCGTTTTCAAATTTTTAAATATTTCATAATTTTAGGGCAGCGATACGAGTGCTATTAGTGAATGTTTTTGCTTTTTGTTACTTGCCATGCATCAAGATATCCAGGTATAATTCAACAGTTATTTTTCTCAGCCAATCTTTATTTCGTGTGCATTTCGTGTTATTAATCGTGTACATTAAATATTTCCGCAGAATAAAGTGTACGACGAAATTTACAGTGTCTTAGGAGACAGTGATCGCCAAGTTATTCCCGAAGACATATCTAAATTTAAATATTTGGAAATGGTGTTGAAAGAATGCCTCAGGCTGTTTCCTCCCGGAGCAATGTTTTCTAGAAAAATTAATAATAACGTAAAGCTCAGTAAGTGTCGTCAATTATAAAATTATACCTATCTATAAACCTAAAACCTCATATACTTAATAAATCAATTTACCTATGATGTTTCATTAGCAAATATTTTTGGCAAATATTTTTTTATATTTTTCATAGTATTCGTTACGTTGATTCGTTGATTCATTTTTACAATCTATTAGGTAAGTATTAATGGATACATTTTAGGTCAGATAATAAATACGATTTACCGACGAATTTCAAACTAATGAATTTAGTTAAAACGGGGCTGCAATACAATTTTTATAAGGACATTTTATGATAATATCTACACTTGGGTAGACGAAAATAAATTTGTTTAGATGCGAGTATAATAATATTATATTGTGTGATATCGCCACGAAGAGGATAAGAAAAGAAAGTTGTAACTTTTTAAGGATTTTTTGAATTAATATTTTATTGCGGAACATTTTTGTACCAATTTTTATTAATCGATAAGATTGCACAGAGAAACCGGTTCGAAAATAAAAAATTAGTTTTTGTTATGATTCATAATAATAATAATTAGATTTAATACATAGTAGCAAAGTGTTGCCGCAATATCCGCGGGCTTTCGCTTTTTAATTCTATGAATATACGGTAAAAAAAAAAAAAAATTCCATTACGAATTCCGAGTTGGTTTTTTTATTTTAAATAGAGTCGATAAAAGCGTTAACGCATTGTTGTTGTATAATGTAAAACGCAAGCGATAAAACGATGTTTGCGCTTTGTAGTGCGAACGCCGTAAATGTCTTTTTTGCAGTTGATTTTAATTCGTTTCTTTTTTTTTAACAGCCAACTTGGAACTGCCGAAGGGCACCAATGTGATCGTGTCACCGTACGTCACACATCGTTGTCCGCAACTGTATCCCAATCCAGACATATTCAATCCGGAAAACTTTTGTGCCGAGAACGAGGCGAATCGGCATAAGTTTAGTTTTTTGGCGTTCAGCGGCGGTCCTAGGGGTTGTTTAGGTAGGAGTGGAATGAATCAAATTAATCGAATTTTCGGCGCGCTGTTCGTTTTATTGTAGCGCTGGCGCTGGCGCTTCTTTAAAAAACAAACGTCGTGGCCCGACGACAATAAATATAATACGTAATATAATATATAATATAAAATAATGAAGCTTGCAAGACTTTGCGCCCCCGAATCGATTGGAACCCGTAACACCCCCTGAAAAAGCCAACACCCGTGTGAAATCCAAATGATTTTTCTTTCAAAACAATAGATTTGATACAGAACCCCTTGGTCGTTCTATTTCGAACCCGAACTGAATAATTTTTATTTTTACAAATTTCATGGCTAATATTATATACTCATAATTATGTATGTATACTTGCGGTTAGTTTAGTTACGTAATTAGTTGAATAATTTTTATTGGCGGCAATAGTTTTATAATCAAACATTTCTCACTATCAACACATTTTAAAATTTATGCATTATGCTTGGTTTTATCCATTAATTCAGAAGTACCGTCCACCAGTAATATTTTATGAAATGAAACAATATATATTGTTTTAAATATAATAATATTTTTAAGTTATACCATATAATCAAATAATTATTGTATACCTATATACGAGTAGTTTTTAAACTAAGTTTTTCCTGAACTACCTGTATTAACCTATATTAACCCGAATAGTGATTGTAATACAAGCACCCAAACGTTTCCTCAAAATAATATCTTATTCCGGTGTTTAGACACCTGAATACATCTATCACCAGAAACTTTAATGAATGATTGGGGTGCAAAGTCCAGAAAGCTTGTCTTATCGTGCCTGTCACCATCAAACAGCCCTTTTTCAACTTCAGTGGTATTAATACTTAACTGTGAAATGAAACATAAAATCTTCCACAAAAAGTGGCTTCTTTTTAAAATTCGAATTTATTTCGATAAAAATAGGTGTAATATAATCATAAAAAAATTAAAAATTGATCGTTGCATCACAGACGGACAAGATCAAATTCTTACCCAGTGTAAAAGTACTTAGTTGAAATAAAGTGCGGTTTTTTTGGGAAGTGGGGTTCAAAAATAAGTAAAAATTAAAACAGTGGCCATGTAGTAATATATTAGAGTGGAAGTCGAATTTTGAAAGAAAATAAATATTAGCCCGACGATAAGATCTCATCCTGACTTGTATGACTTTTAGTTGTATTATTATGCTGTGTAGGTATAGCTTGAGTATTATAACTACCGATCGCTTTCTCCACAGGTGTCAAGTACGCGATGATCTCTATGAAGTTAATGATGGTAGCGGTTTTACGCCGTTACAGTGTGCATACGGATTGTAAATTATCGGAGATCGAAATGCAGATCGATTTGCTGGCGAAAAAAGCTGACGGCTACCCGATCACGATCCGACCCAGAGAGAGAACGCCAGACTTGACGACAACTTTTGTTTGAAAAAAATAAAAACAATCACACAAATGTAATATTAGGTACTATAAAAGTTTTCATTAAAAAAAAAATAAATAAAAAAATACAATAACAAAACACTTTAATCTTTATTAAAATATTATCGTTTCTCGCAGTGCCTAAAATGTATGTAATTTGCAACTGCACATACAACCTTTATATTATATCCCCTCCCTATAGAAAAAAAAAGAATAATATAATTACATACCTATGTAGGTATGCAATACCTACATTTTACATAATATTGTACTCAAAGGTGGGCAATTCAATGGAAATAATTAACTCGAGTTAATTAAGTTACGTGAACACGTTATCATCGAGTAAGAAATTAATTGTTAACAAATAAAAAATCGAACTCGTTAAGTTTGAAATTAATATGGAAAAATATTATACGAACTTATCTCAGTTTAAAAAAAAAGTTAATATACTTAATGTTAAATAAAGCAAAGGTAATACTGGAATAATTGGTACTGCATACCGTGTGTGCTATTATATTGCTATTGCATACAATTTCAGATCCCGATTTCTCGTAAATCGCGTAATAATATGTCCAAAATTGTTATGAACTTATGGTACATAATGTATATAATCGAATACACTGCGGTATTGGTACATGCGAATATATGCAGTCGTTCGATTTGAAAAATATATATTTTTTAGTTCAAAACAACTCGTAGGCGACGGGTATTCGAATTTTTTTTTACCAACACATTGAGCATATTAATACCATAACAAAAAAACACTATATAGTTTGCAGAAGGTACTTCTGAATCAATCGAAAAGAAAAATGCGTGTCTAAATTCTAATAAATCATAAAATTTCATATAATACTAGTCGTTAATAATATGTTATAATATGACACACATTCAATGGAATGCATTTGTTTGTCGAGTTTTTTATTATGACCTTCCTGTCACGTAATAGATAAAAATCTGCGAGTCTTAATAAACACTACATCACTACTGTAGGTCACGGAAAAAGGAAGTTCAGCTAAATTTCTCTCATTTCACTCTAAATCGAGTCCTCAGCAAGTATTATTGGTACTATATTCATCGTTTTTGTTTGCTACTTAGGAAATAAAGTCAATAGTCGTAATTAAAATATAAAAACTTACCTAGGTATTCAAAATTGTACTTTTGGGATACTTTTTTTCTGAATAAACATGGATTATGATTATTCATAAGTAATACATACCTCTTACTCTATGAGTTGCGGACTACAATAATAACTGTGAATTTTTTTCTTAACCATAAAAAGGTAGGTGAACGTGTACTTTAGTTTTAAATTGCAATATATACAGCTGATAAGTTTAAACTTAATTAACTTTAAAACTTTTAAATTTAATTTGATGCAGACTTTTGTTTTGAACTTTCTTAGACTATTAAATATGGTGAACATGGCCTCCACGTCATCTATTTGTCAATATGGCGGACGACTTCCATTTCTTCCGAAAATTCGGTTATTATATTTACGCTTATGATAACAATAATACAGAATCGAAATAAATATAAATATTAAAATATAATACAAGCAGTAATCGTAAAATTCACAGTAATCGTTCGTCACAAGCTGCGTCTCATGTTTAACAAGTTTGATTAATAGCCAAATCGAAAGTTCATTAGCATCACTATACGCGCGTTTTGCGTGGATATAATATCGTAGTATATAATATTATTTCATAATGAACGATTTTCTTTCGTATATTTTATTATTATTATTATTTGTTCAAAAATCGATGTTCCAGATGCGAGACGTCACGTCCGCCGGTCATGGCGTCAAAGCTCTATACCCAGAAAGAATAATAAATAATACAATGACCGTATTAAAAATTTAATGAAAATTGCGCTCCATCTTACAAATTATGCTAACAAACAGATAGTTAAATTAATATTAAAAAAAAAAAAAATCATAGGCAGGGTCAAAATATGTTCTTCTCCATCATAGAGGTGTGGATAGGTACAGAATTAACTTGAAGTACCGGACGCCATTTTCACTCAAGCCGTCAAGACTTGTAAATTTTATATGTATTACTTATTGTAGTTCCCATATCTACCGATTGTAAACATTCGTTTTTTTCTTAGTAAAAAAAAATAGGTATAAAGTGTGCTACCGCTCTCGTGGACGTGCATGTGACGTCATATTATATTATAATTATAAGAATTCCCAAATATATAATAATAAAATACATAATTCGTCGGTGTTATATCCCCTACGAATCTCCGCGTTATGTATTCTACTTTTAAAACATCGTGATTAGAAATCTTTCGGGGTAGGGAGGTTTATTTTAATAAAATCACAAATGTAATTATTTATTTATTTTACAATATATTAAATACATTAAGTCTATACTAAGTAGGTATACGATAAAATATATAAGTATAGAGTGATTGTTTTATAGATTAACTCTAATTTTCACGAATATTTTTAATCTTTTTTTTAATGACAATTAAAATAATTTTAATGAATTTTTTTGAGAATTTTAATATATAAAAATAGAATTTTGAACTAGTTAATTAGTTATAACGTTACAAGTATTTAATGCGTCAATGAATAGGTCAACTTTTAGCAAGGTACCCCTGTACCACTAAACATCGCTCATATGCATTTTAAATACTTTCAATTTTAATTAACTAGTCGTTTGAAATTTAATTTTTATACATCAAAATTCTCAGAAAATTAGTCTGCTTCGAAATATATTAAAAATATATGTTTTCATTGAAAAAGTAAAAATGTAAAATATATGACAACAATAAAAAATATAATTTTATTTTAGAAATGTTACTTACAATCATTAATACAATTTTTTTCTCCAAATAAGTAAGTACTTTAAGATTTTTAAAAAAAATGTGTATTTTGTTTTTGGTATAATCATTCTATATGTATGTTATTTTATATATATTTAAAAAACATGATCTTCATATTTTTTATTTGCTAAATTATTCAGTCTTGGTCTGTCTCACTAGGCTATTCGGCAATTTCCGGAGGCCCTTGAATGTATTTCAATGTTGGGGCATGTAGAAAAATGGGAAAATGTACATTTAAATCATTTATGAGCAGTGACTTGGGTTTCTGGGTTTCAATTTAATCAATTTGTAATTATTGAACATTGTAATAATTTTAGTCTGATTTATTCAAAACATTTTATACATATTATTCAAATACAACGTTATTACATTATACTTCCATGCACACAAATTAAGTGTTAACGAGTATTTTCAAAACTTAGAATTGAAAAAATCAAACTTAGGTATTTGGTAAGCCAACAATATCTGGATCCTTTAACTTGTCTATATGTTGAAGAAGAAATCATTCAAATTTGAACATTCAAACATGGATACAATTATTGATATGTCAGGATCTTCCAGTAATAAATTAAAAGGAACTATTATATTAAAATAATAATAATAATAATAATTTATAATTTATTTAATTTATGTTTATTAAATTTTGTTTTTAAAATAAGAATATATTTTTTTTAATAATTAAATAAATTAAAATTAGCTAAATCACTTGACCAGGGGCTCAATCATGAATCAGACCGATTTTTTTTAAAATTCTGTTATCTATTTGGTAAATTTTGTATCTGTCTTGTCTTTTGTAATTTAACTATTTGTATTAATTTAATACTAAAATGTATCAATACCGAAATTTTGAGATTGATCATAGAAAAGTCAAGTAAAAGTCATATTTTAGGAATGTTATAAATTATAAGGGAGAATAGCATAGTGAAAAGTTATGGACTTCTAAATATCGACATAATGGAAAAAAAGACGAGTGAGTAATTATTATTTGCATTAAGCTAAAACTAGGCTTATGTCTGGAGTGCATGTCATGTTCGATTTTAAGCATTGTAAAATCTGTTGACGTCAAGCATTTCTTTAAAGTTAAGTTATTGTGGTTAGATTAACTTGACAATAAATGTTAATATTAATACAACATAGGTGGATTATTCAATTATTTTAAAACGTGGTTTGTCAATTTGCTTTATGTGTGCATATTTTTTTTATCATCAAAAATTAAAAATCAAATTCGACAAAAAAGACCGCGGATGTGAAACATGAAATATAAGTATAAGAAAAAGCTCTGAAAATGTCATCAAATAACGCCACTGCGTGTAGTGTATATCGCATCATCTATGCTGGTCACGCCGCGGACAATCATATAATAATATTCCCGTCGTCCATTTTCCTGGTCGATAAAAAATGACGTTCATCGCACGATAAAACTAATAATATGACTGCAGATACCGTGGTAATAATTGTACGGTATAGGTACACCTTGTCGTGGCTTTTAATAATTTAATTTTAATCTAGTGCGCTCTCACCGCTGACCTTTTGTGATTTTTTTTTTTGATTTCGTTACGTTTTTTTTTTTAATGCATACCTAATCGTACCCGCTCCACGAGCTCCTAAATAATTATGAGCCGTAAAAAACAAAATCTTCCGCCGCCTATTCCGTCGGGAACCTTGCCGGAACTCAAGACGCAAACAACGTTTTTATACATATTATATTATAATAATATACATATTACGCACAGGCTTAAGATTTTGGATATAGTGAGGGTGCATGAGTGCAAGGGGTGCACCGGGGTCTTATGGCTGAGGTTATTTCAGGAAAATTGAGTTGACGTCCGATGGATTTTTTTTAACTTTGTAAGGAAATAAATTATAATATTAAATTATGATAAAAATAATTTTATTTTATTATTAATTACCAACAACCGTTTATTTTAGACTGTTATGGACTCAGTTATATTATTCCATCTTGTGACTCAATATTTTATTACGGTACACAATATAAACCATGAAATGGCCATAATTAGTTGAAATGTTTTTTTTTTTTAAAACCATTTTCATTTTTATCAAACACCATGAAAAATATGTGATTAATGCATTATAATATTAAGCACCGTAGGTATTCATAAACTGATTTTTTTTTATTTTTATAAGGAGGGGTTTTAAAATCAGATATGGTACCTATTAAATATTCCAATGATTGAAATTTGTTATTTTTTTCGTTGCCGCCCGATAAAAGAATTTGGATAACTGCTATGGCACATCGATAACCATAACTCATAAACATATAAATTATGACAAAATAAAAACAGGTTTTAAAAAATCAAACAAATGCAAAATAAAAGTTTCATATATGTATGTGATTTTTTTGACTGGAAAGCATTGTTCTATGACATTTAGAAAAAAATGAAATTTGCATTGAAATTCGTACCTTATTCATAACAGACTAAAATTTGTCAACAGGTGTATATACATACGTAAGTTTTTTCCGTTATGTACCTATTAATTTGTCATTGGTAACTAAACCGTCGAGTATTTTGTCATGTATATTTGATATTTTTTTAGAGGTGTCAATGATCATAAATAAATTTAAAATGCCTTTTCTCTATAAAATCTATATAAAATAATTAATGAGATTCAATAAATAAAAAAGTGCTTCTCAATCAAACTACTAGATCATACTGGGGTGGTTATAAATTACATATTATGTTATGTTTATAAATTTTTTTGTTAATAAATCTTACCCTCTCTTACTGAAGAATACGAAAAAAAAAATTTTATAGATACAATCAATGGTTTTGTCTATCGAACAAACAACACGTACATTTATGTCAAATTGTGTGAAGTTTTAATTAAATTATTCTACACGAAAGAATGTTTTTTTGCTTACAATGCAAGAGTGTCAAGTGTTCTAACACAAATTATTTAAGTTATGGCTGGTGGCGGCTAGAACCATCATCCTGTAATGGATTTAATGAACATTGCTCATGTTGATGTCATGTCATCACAAATTTTAGTTGACCAAGTAATTTTGGTACGCATGCAAAATGAAAATAAAGCATTACATAAACTTGTGATAGAATTCGAAGCGAGCAATGTACAACTATAGAGCCAATTTACTAGACATTCAGGTGTGTAATATTAACAATACTATTGTAAATATAAATTCAAGTCATAGCTCAGAAATTAGTTCAAGCTCACTGAAAAAACGTATCATATAAATATATAATAATATCATCAAAACAGTAATTAAAATATATAAACTACGACCAGTTATAGCATGTGGTGTTAACAATATATACAACTTAGTTAGTAACACAACTCGTGAAGAATTTAAAATATTTCGTGCTCATGTATCAACTATTCGTAAAGAAGATGGTACTTAGGCACGCAGTGAATAAGATAAATCCGAAGCATTTACCCAAAATCTTGAGAGTGTATTTCAACCAAATGATATCACTTCTGAACTTGATATGATACAATGTTAAACACTCAATAGAACAAGAGAAAAATATGGTATTTCACACTTCTAGAAATCGCTTATGAAATTGACAACACCAATCCCAAAAAGACACAGGGTTTCGATGAGATCGGCTCACGCATACTTAAAGAGCTATCAAAAAAGGAAATTGATCTTCTTACACATAAATATAACCTACGACTGTAATATTTTTCTAAGTCGTGAAAAAAGGCACAAGTGATCATACTACTTAAACCAGGCAAGCCATTAGAATGAGCTACCTCATACAAACCAATATTGCTTCTCCTAAGCTTGTCAAAGCTCTTTGAAGAGCCTATTCTTATAGATTTAAAACCACTTATAAAAGAAAAACCTGAACATCAGTTTAGATTTCAGAACAAACATTCTACCATTGATCAAATTCATCGTGTCATAAACGTAATGAGCAAGGCGTTGAAAGAAAATGTTATCGCTACGGAGTATTCTAAAACGTAGCCCAAGTTTTTGATAAGGTTTAGCATAAAATACTACTCATAAAACTACAAGAACAACTACCACATACCTGGTGCAAATTTCTAAAATCTTATCTAACTGAAAAGCAATTCGAGTTATACACGAAGAAGGGACAACAAATTGGAAAAACATATCAGCTGAAGTACCACAAGGTAGTGTTTTAGAACCAATTCTTTATCTGCTTTATATAGCTGACATCCCAATGAATTTTGAAATAACAACTGCTATGTTTGCTGATGATATGGTAATTTTAACAACAAGTACTGATCAACAGACTACGACTTAAATGTAGGCTTCAATTAACCGTATTTCTCTAATTGGATGAGGAGATGGAAAATTAAGATCAATAGTGATAAATCGGTGCATTTGATTTATACACTGCGTAAAACATAAAATACTTAGGTATGTACCTTAATTTTTGCCCAAATTAGAAACACCATGTCTGCCAGAAAAAAATGCAAATCAAAGATAAAATGCGTAAGTTGTACTGGCTAGTTGGAAGAAATTCCACACTATACCTGACAAACAAACGGCTTTTATATGTGGCTATTATCAAACTAATCTAGACTTATGGCATACAATTGTTGGGTTGTGCCAGAAAATCCATTATCGAAGTTATTCAAAGTTGTCAGAAGATTGCCCTTCGTACCATTGTCGCAGCATATCGGTTTGACCTCTAAGCGACTTAGACTAAGAAAAGGGGGGCTATTTGACTGAAGGTATAACTCCAAACATATTCATGTATACATTTATATTTAAGAAATTATTATTGTTATTATTATTATTACTTATTATTATTATGTATTCAGCCACAATTTATTGTGTTTATAATGACATCCGGTCGTTTAAATAAAAATGCTATAGGCAGTTAAAAAAAAATAGATATAATCATATTATTATTCTTACTTGAATTTTTTTTTTCAAAAATATTATTACAACACTTTTTGATGAATAACCAAAACAATTAAAATAGGTTTACCGCCAGAATTTATTATTGTTTTCATTAGCCACAATTCCACAAAGTCAATCTACTTAAGTGAATTTCGTCAGAACCATTAGTTTTGCATATCAACTGTATTATTTGTCGTTCAAACAACCATTGACGGAAACAGACGAATTGTTGTACTTACGTACGTGTAATACAGATGAAATCGTATTATTGAAATATTTATTTTCACAAAGTCGAAATGAAGTAAAAGTTTGTAATTTTTGTTATCTTATTAATCTTATTATCGTTGAATACGAGAAAAAAATCTATTGTTGTATAATATAATTATTATAAAATATATAATAACAATTTTTCATTGGAATAATAATAATAATAATAAAAATAATGAAAACAAAATATTAATTAAAAAAGAGTATATTATATGGAATACGTTTAGGCGCATTTACCGAAAACAGAACACTTTAGAGCGTAAATCCATACAACGTTTGGGCTTTAAATTTTCCTTCATAATACCACGTTTAGTCGTTTAGACGCATATATTAGCATATTATCATAAATCTGAGCCTATTATCTTTACCTAGAAGAAACTACAAGGAGGTTGGCTCAATAGTCTTTTTTTTTTAAAAACGTTGTCCTAATTTAATTTTTGTGTGTTATTGGTATATTATATATTTATTATTAGTATTATTGTATATTACGATCTTTGCTATTTATTTTATGTGATAAATTAATTTTTTTTTGCCGCAAAACGTGGTCCTAATTATTAGATACAGATTACTAGTAATAGTTTTTTACCTAAACGTGTTATCATAAATGCATCTAAACGTGTTACCGATTTTTAGGTACATTTTTCATACTATGCTCAAACGGGTTATGTCCACTATAGAGGTATGTACTTGCACGCAGTATAAAAATAATAAGGATATTTATTATGATACTAAAAATGCGAAAATGCATTTCCTGTAAATTTATTTAAATAAGTTTTCATTATTATTATATTATTACAGAGAGCGATTCTTATGAAAAAGATAACTACCAATGTTAAACGATAAACTATGAAAAAATATACTTTATTATTATTTATTATATTATGCAGATAGGTAGATGTATAAAAAATGTGGATTTGATTAAAGTTTATATTTTTCCTTATTATTTTTTAATAATAAATTTTATTAAGAATACCATCCACATTTTGATTTTTTTTTTGTATTTAATCGTATGATTTTAATGTTCTTGGATTTGATGCTTATGACTTATAAAACGTTCGCCATGTTAATACTATTGTAATTAATTAGCTCAAATTGTTGCGTTGCATTTGGTTGATTATAAAAAAAAAAAGTTTAAATCTGTCATAAACGAAAATATCATTTCGAGGAGTCAAGACTTTATATAATGACAGAATATCGAAATTAATTTAAAGAATATTACGATGTGTACTTTATACGGTAATTCAGTAATATTTATACCAGTAGCAAATTTTATGCGATTGGTAATTTTTTGATTTTTCTACGTTGTCGATAAATGC
>JACXSJ010002315.1:0-48866 GCA_014851325.1 Pentalonia nigronervosa | reverse complement strand
GTTGGATTTTGGTAAATTAGTCATAGTTGCATAAGAAAATAATCTTTCGACGGCAGCTGATGACGGCATTGGCGTTAAAATTTATTCGAATAATCATAGATGAAAATTATTCGAATAAATTTTTATTCGAATAATCATAGTTGAAAATTATTCGAATAGTTTTTTGTTCGAATAATCATAGTTGAAAATTATTCGAATACATTTTTATTCGAATAATTGTAAAATCATTCGAATAGCTTTTTATTCGAATACAGATTTATTCGAATAATTATCTAGATAAAATTTTGCCCAACTCTGGTTGCAGCACTTATCAAAAAATACAGCCCGAACGATGTCTTTAATGCAAATGAAGCTAGAGTGTTTTTTCAGTTTAAACTATAAAGAACATTAGCCCAGGATAAAGACAAGTGTGTAGGGGGTAAAGCTTCCAAATAACGTATTATCGCTATGTTCTATTATAACAAATCGGAAACAGAGAAACGAAAAATTCTCATAATTTTATTATCTGCAAAAACACGTTGTTTTAAAAACTGTAAATCATTGTTATGCATCTATAAATTTAACAAGAAAGCACGGATTACTCAAATAATTTTTATTAAGGTTTATATATTTTGACAAACAAATAAAAAAAAAAAAGAAGAGAAAATTTTTCTTCTTATCGACAACCGTACTTTATATAATGAACCACCAAAATTGGATAATATTCGTGTGAAATATTTCCCACCCAACTGTACAGCTATACTTCAACCGTTTGGCCAAGGTATCATCACAGCTGTTAAATCACGCTACAGAGCTTTTTTGTTACGTACAATTTTATGCGATTTGAAGAAAAATATTCAAAATAGATTCAATGTTAAGGTAGCTATGGAATGGATATGCGGAGCTTGGGATGATATCAATTAATCAACAATAACTAACTATTGAAAACATGCAACCACACAACCACAGTCAAAAACACCAATTTGGTTTCAGAAATGTCCAAATTTGATGAATTAAATATGTACAATATCCAACAATCTGAGTTAGAACAAATTTGGATCACTGCGAAAAATAAAACGTCGCTTCCTGACGACGTGAATTTAGAAGATTATCTCTTTGCAGATGACAACGTTTCAACATGTTATGAACTAACCGAAATAGACATAATTTAACCCATTAAAGCCAGCAATGATGAGGCCATCGATGAAAGTAATGAAAATTAAGAAGCTGTGATAGGAGATGATGTGTACAATGTCACTTCATCAGAAAGCTTATCAAGTTTGGAATTAATACAAACATTCATTACATCACAAAGTGATGTACCAGACTTCATATTCACAAAAAATCACCACCTACAAAATTATTTTTTTTTTTCTATTAAAACAGCAAACCTTGATCAAAAGAAAATTGTCAATTATCTATTTAAAAGTTATTTTTTTCGAAAATTATTTATATTTGAATTATTTATTTGTATTTGAATTACATAATATTTTTAACATTTTTTTTATTCGAATTTTCGAAATTTTCATTATAACGAAAAAAAAATTCGGTCCCTTAGAATTTGATATAACGGGAACTTACTGTACATACTACCTATATATAAAATAGGTAGTTAAATGAAGATTCATTTGAAAAAAAAAACTTAAATGTGCTGGATGATTAAGCAAGCATGCTCATCCCCTTAATTTCTTCAACAATAATATTGTCCCAAATCTGGTTTTTGGAAATTTTAAATTTACTCAAAGACCATATTTTCAAATTCTTGAGATTTTTTTGTACTACTCAAAGAGTGTTCTTGTAGAGTTAGAAACTTTTTTTTTCAAACATGAAGTTCCTCTTTCTACTGTAAATTATTTAGCGGATAGTTTTTTTAAAAATGTTACATTTTAGAATCGGAATACGAAAAATTAATTTTTGAGCTATTTAACTTTGTGTACTTAAGATTATAGGTATATAATAATGAGTTTGGAAAATATTAAGGGTATGGTGATTTAGAACAATTTGGTAATTATTATTAATAAATATTAACAGTTTGTGAAAAAATCAAAAAAGAAACTCTTTATAATAATATTATTCGCAGCACCAATTTGGGTATCGATCCATATTATATTATGCAAGTATGCTCATGGTGGGCCAAATGAACCATGATAATACGACTGACTGGGAACGGATAAAGTCGGTTTGCACATGTACTCTGACTATTTTTATTCACACCTCAGATAATAATGGTTAAAATAAATAAAAACATTAAAATATAAAGCTTTCATAAATGCGCTAAAAATCGCGTTCCATTGTACTTTAGATTTCTTCATAGTTGCACATGACGTATTTATTATTTTGTATAAGCTATTGGTAACACTTATAATTATTTAAATTAATGATATTAACGGAGTACCTACTAAATATTAAACGAAAATAGTTAAAAATCAAAAACTTAATTTCAGTAAAATTTACAATTAAGACGGATTCACACAATCATAATCTTGTATTTTACCCCATTGTGGATTTTTAAAACATGTTACCATTATATACCAAAAACGAGATATTACCTCACTTGTTATCAAAATTAAGTTAGTAATCTTCGCTGTTTTTTATCAGTGACAATATATGATATAATTTACTAACACTATTAAAATCAATAACTACACGTTCAAAAGTTGGATCAATTCAACTTGGCGATATCCAAGGAGGAAACATCATATTAAAAACCGTAAAATCGGTGGTATACCCCACACCTTACCATATGGTTAGATCAATCAGAGAAGAGCATCGTTTAGGATACGACACGAGACCATATAGTGTGAACCCGCCTTTACTTATGACAATATTATAGTTAGATACTAAATACGATGTATACAATTATTATCAAAAATAAAAATGTTTTAGTTTACCAAATGTAGGTTGTAAAATAATTAAATATTTAAATATTTTCTTGTTCTTTTTGGTCGCTGTCAGAAATTATTGTTTGTAAATTTTTATATAAAAATAATGACAGTAACAAGTCACATTTTATTTTTACCACATACATAAGTACTTCATATACATATATGATGCATACAAATATTTTATGCATAGGGTAACGAGTGTAAAACATTTCAATGAAATATTAAAAGACACTTTATTTTCAGGGTTTTTAAGTGTATAGGTATAAAATCAATATGTAATATTATTATACTGCGTATTTTTTTCTCATTTATCATAAATTAATAATATTATTCAGTGGCGATATTGGTAAGGTGTCCATTAGGTATTACAGAGATTTAAATAAAAAAACAAATTCGTGTGATTATTCACTTGATTACACAAGTTATGCAAAGGTCAAGATAAATTAGTTAAAAAGTATAAGTTAATTTAAAAAGTTTACTTATTTTTAACTTTTTTACTTATCTAGTTAATTAAATTTATAATTAATTTAAGAACAAATAACACGTTTAATAACTGTTGAAATAACTTAGTTGTTTATAAAAAATTTAAGAGTAATTCGTTGAGTTAAAATTAATTATTATTATGTTTTTAAAATAGTTCGGATTTATTGGTTTTATACATTAATTGCTGTGCAAAAGGTTCTAAACAAAAATATTCCAATACTTATAATATCATTTGTAGGCAGTAGTATTATATTTGTCATGTTTCTTGTGAAAATAATATTACAACATGCAGGATGATTCAAAATTTATGTTACAGCCGTTTTATCACACACACACACTCACATATATATATATATATATATTCAAAATACAAAAGTTTTTTAATTAAGAAATATGTTAAATAATTTATAGATTTTATAATTTTTACAATATATTAAGGGGTTTTAGAGGGTAGTAAACTTTAGAAATTTAAATTGAAACCTGTACTTTTTTGGCAAACATAATATGAAGGAATTTTTTAATACATCATATTTAACACATTAAAACAATATTAATTAATTCAAAAATCTATCATTGAGATATTTTTATCATCGTTAGAAGAGTTTAATAAGCTATTCTAATATTGTAGGTACCTACCTAGTCATCTTAATAATTTGTGGCAACCGTCTCAAATAGAATTACTAGTATACCTAACAGCAAACAACTAAAATCTTGATTTTACTCGTGAATATAGAAGTTAATCAAAATGTAAATAATTTCTGACACCCTTAAAAAAATATTTGTGAAGTATTACACTCGTCTTTTGTTAAAATTCTAGTAAACCAAACATATATAAAACCTCGCATTAAATTTCCAAAGTTTATATAAATTGTCTACTAAAAATAATGTAAATAAATCAGAAGATGTTGGAGGTTTTATCAAATCTCGTTAAAATTAAAAATAAACTATAAATAATATAAAAATTTGTAGATTTAAGCTCAATTATATTTTTATTAATTCCATAATAAAACAATTATTTGAGGAGTCTTGTGTTACATTTTTAAGCTTTTTGATAGGGTGAATATTTTTTATTGTCATTAAAAAAAAAAAAAAAAAAAACAATTGGAGATATCGAAAAACTTTAAATAGTTAGCTCAAAAAGATTTAAAATATTTTGAATTTTACATTTAATATAATTAATAATATATTACTGTATACGAGTAAAACGATTCTGAGCATAGACTTAGCTTAGGATATTTTATATTATTGAATGAATATTGCTATTAGTAATATAATGAAGGTTGGATTAATTTTTGGAAAAAATGTATTGAAATTGCATACCTATTGGTCCTAAGTTTAACAGTGATTTGTTGGTTACAGCATGAATAATATGTGAAGAACCTAGTATTACATTTATTTAACTGAATAAATGATTTATTATCGACGTTAATATAAATAAACTAAATTAAATCAAAGATGGTCTAACATTTTGGTAACCGGGTTACAGAATAATTTTAAAAAATGTTCGTATTTTTTTGTTTTCCCTGATCATTTTAAAATGTACTGAAGATTTTCAATTTTGACCTCTCAAAAGTACCAACTAGATCCAAATCGCTACCAGAAACTTCTATAAAAAATGATGATTAGATGTTTTTTTCAACTTGGTAGATAGATTATATCGACATAAAAAACAAAAACACAATATCGCTATGCTCAGAATCTAAAAATTATCACTCAAAAGCCCTATCTATGAAAAATTTCTGATCTTTCAATATATTTTTGAGGGATAAATTTTAAATTCTGAACGGGAGCTATTTATTTTCGATATAACTAGGATTAGAGACTTTGTGCCCTTAAAAACATTAAAACATGCATGCATTTATGCTTTTAAAATAAAAAATTAAAAATAAAAACTCATTTTATTTAATAAAACCTTTTCATTTTAAATCTAGATAATATTTACATAATTATAATTTGTATTATGTAATTGTTTTTTAACTATCGGGAATCACGTAAACGATGTACCAATAAGTAACAACACGAGTGATCGGTGACGATAACACAAACAATAATCTTTTATAAATAAAACCATCAAAATAATACCTCAGGTCTAGGAAATCTTTTTAAAATATGCTTTTTAAAAAAAAAAAATTATAAGACGTAAACCTGTATATAAAAAATGGTCAAATTTGCACTTATAAAAAAAAAGTAGTTAAGTATGTAAAATATGCAACTATGAGTTTTGAATATAAATTCGCACTGTTATGAAACGAATTTCTATATTACTTAGTTAGTTTTGAATGATTATTGAAAAACATGCAAACTCCTAGAAGTTCCTAGCCATAGTTGTGACACTCGCTTTGTATTTTCTATTCCAAAAATCAGTTTTAAAACCAAATAAAAAAAAAGTAAAAGGATTCGTATACAATATGGGTGCCATTATTTCTAGATTAACCAAAATAAAGTGGACGCGTGAACTATTTATTTCAAAAAAAAAAAAAACAATACCATCTTCTAGATCTCTGGTAAAGCGCACTCGACATCCTGAAAATAATGTCATTTCGACCTGCTAAAACGTACCGCTATTTAATCCCTGGAGACCAAAAGACCGACAACGGTTTGTGTACCATACGACATATAATTGTCTACTGATGCACACAAAACCCATCACTCGGGACCTTAATTATTTGTGACTTAAACCCGATCGTTCAAAACGATTCTAATTGTGTATGCCGTTTGCCTAGCACAGAGTCAGTATGAGTTTCGTTCATTCCGCAAGAGTCCCGAGAGCGAATAACTGAAACACGACCAAAGCTGTTGATCCGCCCCCCCCCCACCATCGTCGCCTGCCCATCAATGTTTCGTTCGAATAGTTGTCGACCGAATGGCACTAAAACGAAATGAAAAAATACTATAAATATTATGATATTATGATAAAAAAAATCAATATTGTCACCTATAATTTTTCTCATTTACATTGATGATATAATAATATTATTTCCTTATCGTATTCCAATTATTATGGTCTTTAATTTTGCGAGATTGTATAATACAGTTCGTATTGTCAAACATTTAAATGATGTCAGTCTCATTCAATACAATTTAAAAGCATTCGCTAAATGATGAGTCCAAATCGATCCTGAAAACGAAAATAAAATATGTAAAATACTGTTTTTCAATCACTTCCGTTTCGATATAACTCGTGATATATTTATGACTATTTTTATATTGTTTAACTCTCAATATTATGCATTTACTTTGAACATATCCATAATAATATAATTTATCTATTCGACTCCAAGTAATTATAATATTTATGAGGCACTAGTTAAATTTGTTTCTAGTTTAGTATTTTGAATTATGAATATTAATATTGAAATGAAAAAAATATTACCAACGGTCGTTATAAACAATAATTATGTACCTCAGAGGTTTTATATATTGAATTCAAAACGTATAGCTCGTAAAAATCTTCTTTCCATAAAACATTTTTACTTCAAATCATTTTTTTTAGAATTTTTTTTTTTTCAATGATTTTTTCTTAAAATACTGAATAATGTAATACAATGGAACGTATTTAGGCCGGAATTGTCAATAGTAAAAAGGAATATTTTGGTACTTGTACCTATGCATATATATACAATTTTTTCTATAACTCAATTTTTTTTTTTTTGTTTTCCCGACGGATTTAAGTTATCGAGGTTTCATTGAATTTGCATGTGCTTTTATTGTTTAATATATAGGTACTTATTTCCATATACGAACTACGAACAATATCATCTAAATGAAATAAAAAACAAAAAAAAAAATGTTTACAAACAAATCTTTAACATAATATTTTTTGCAGAAATTTAGAAATGTCGATAAAGAAACGTCGTCGCCTTTACACTCTTGGCTCTTATTTATTGCACTATCGAAATCATGGAAACAAAAAACTAAAGTCTACATTAAACTTTTGGTGGCAGTCGCTATGCCTCTTATCCGTATCGAAGTCCATCAATTCGTTATGTAGGTACTTATATAGAACGGCAACGCCCAGTTATTCGAAAACAAACCAGACGAAGTGTGTGTATGTATGTGTGGGTGTATAATGCAATTATAATCAAGAGAAAGATTTCTGTCGGAGTGCACTTTGTTTTATTAAAGAAGAAATGCAAGCTTTTTGAAACGGAATGAGGACAATACGTTTTTATTTTATGGTTATGCCGGCAACGTCCGTTTCAATTACAAAACGTACGACAGAGAAAAAAAATAGTTAATAAATTAAGTTTAATAGTTTTATAAATACATTTTTTGGCAATACTAAAACCACCCGCAATAATATCAGTATATAATATTAATGACACAGCCGTCGCCGCCGTAACCTCGACAAACCGAACGGTCGATCGAGTGCACCGTATAATTTTGTTTTATTTATTTTCATTTAATTTACAATACAGGCTAAGCCTAAAAATTGCACCAAAATATTGCTAATAACTAATTAATAACACATAAGGAATACAAAAAGAAAGTGTCTACTAAAAAAACGACGGATCACACTATTTGTCTTACGCATCGTTCTGGTGATTGGCTGGTTTCCAAAATAATAGATGTCGCGTTTTCGGTATAAAAAAACTGATGCATATATAACAAACAGTGTTAGGAAAGAAATTAGTAATGTAATTTAATTACTAAAAAAAGTAATTTCTCCAAGATTTATGTATTTATTACATGTGCAACACTTAATAATTGTTTACTATATTACGTACAATTTAAAAATTAAAATTTGTTGCGTATTACAATTTGAAATAGTGTGTAATGTATATTATAAATGTTTTAAAATTAAAAATATTGAGTAATATTAATTTGTTTAAAATTGTATTATTTGAACAATTTTTTTCAAAATTAATTTCTGCTGTTTTTAATAAATCATTATCATCTAAGTCACCTTTTTGAAGAGTAAAAAGAGCTAATTAACTATAGCGTTTTCGTAAAAGATTTATAATATAACTATAAACTGCCATAAATAATTTGAACAAACCACGCTCTTAACATTTCTTATATATATTTTCTATTATTTTATGTAATATTTTGACCGTTAATTAGAGTGTCTTTTATATAGAAGTATTAATGTACTTTTCCCGTAACACCTGATGGGACCAAAAAAATGACCGTCTATTAGAGGTGACCTTAACGGAAGTTTTACTGTACTAGTGTTTGTTTTTGTTCATTCGTTATTTTTATTTTTATTATTTACTAGCCGTCCCACCCGGCATTGCGCGAATCAAAGATTAAGTTAATAATAACCTCTAGTGATTTACATGCATCTAAGCTAGCTAGGTAGACAATTTGATTAAAATTGGAAAATATGTGAGTAATATATTATCAGGTAGACAATAAACCTGCAGTAAATTCAATACCCCGGGAGTGCGTAAGTGAAATCAGAATATTAAGCACATGAAAAACATCGCAACGGTGACCTATGTCAAAGATTTGTTTTTTTTTATAAATTTATTTGTAAAAATATGTATATTTCATATTCCTACTAATTATAATAGTTATAAAATATGTAATCATTTATATCGCTATGAACAAATAAATATTATATTAATATATATATATATATATCCCCATTAAAAATAGCACTTACAGTTTTCCCAGAATTTTTAGTATACACTATGTACGTAGGATAGAATGTTATATATATATGCCAGAAACCTACGAGAGAGTGTACACAACAACTTCAAAAAGTTTCATGGCGATTGGATAAATAGTAGGAGTGCATAAAGGACATGCAGATAAACATTCATTGTGGCAAAAACTGGTACCCGGTTTATATTTGATTTGCCCGTTAGATCAGTCAACATTTTAAAATCTCAATCTATAATTACAAAATCTAAATTTATATCAGAAAATTTCGACTTTATAGAGGTAGCGCCTTCTTTACGTAACATTTCACGAGCTCTTTTAACAGATGACCGACTAAGAACGAAATTATTTATGGTTAAAGATAGAGCTTCCAATAAAGCTGTCACAATGTGAATAGTGTCCCGATCACTTACTTTGCATTTATCCAATGCTACAAAACTTGGGATGTCATTAAATTTTTACTTAACCTTTTAGTTTTCGACGATCCTCAATAACTTTCCTCGTGTTCTTCCACATTTTCTGATTCTTCATTTTCGTCCGAATTCGTAGACAAAATATCGTAATTAACTACTATCAAAAACAAATTTATATTAGGTATACAATATTATATAATTTATTTAGATATTTTTCACGTACCAGATTTATGTTCAACAGACCGAGTAAGATTTGTATTTATTTTTATTCTTGATCTTCAGTTATCTCTTCTGCCTTGGACAATAATAAATATTTACCAACCATACAACCTAGATGACCTTTTTGTCTTTTTCAGTTCAAAAATACAATGTCCTCCTTATTTTTCATATTTACTGCATTAGCATGTGACATATTGAACAAATCATTTAAACATTCGACAAAGTTTTTTTCTCTTTACTTTTATAGTAAATTATATACTATTATATATTAATAAATATTAAAAAATATTATATTTAATATTATATATTTTATTTTACTATTTATACTCTTTTTTTCTCTGGTTCTTTTATTAAATAAATATTTCGTTTAGACATATTAAAAACAATTACGTAAAATACAAAAATATGAATATCAAATAATAAATATCACAAAACTAATGTTATACACATGACTGGGATGTACTGACTAATGACTATACATTATACCTAAGAACCTGAATCATGGTTTGAAAATAAAGTAATAACAGGTGAAATCGACGTTATTGCGATAATTTAGAATTAAAAATAAAATGTGACATAGTACTGTTCCTAGGTACTATAAAATATTATTGAAATCTACATTGCTATCAAATTCAAACGTACAATAAAGTTCAAAATACGTTTAAAAATCACAACCTTTATTTAGTTTAAAGTAAATATATTTGTTTATATGTAATACCCACGTATAAACAAAATATTTCATTATACTTAATCATTTTTATACTAGTTTTTTTTTTTTTTTCATATGAAATAATGGATTAAGCTGAAGTTGTATTATAACACATTTTGTAGAGAGTATGTTTTTCTATAATTTATAATTTTAATTTTTTTTTTTGTAAAAGTTTTTGTTTTTGAAATAATTAAAAAAAAACTAAAAATAATCTCTTCTAGCCATAAAATAGCACTTTCAGTTTTCCCAGAATTATTAGCATACAATATGTACGTAGGATAGGATGTTATATTATATGCTAGAAACCTTTGCAGAAGTGTATTCAACAACTTCCAAAAGTTTCATAGCGATTAGATAAATAGTGTAGGAGTGCATAAAGGACATACAAACAAACATTAATTTATGTATATATATACGTATATAGATGTATTAACTTTAATCAATGGGAATCTCTCTTTGACCGTAAAAAAAATGGCGATGCATATTCAACTCTCGTGTGATATAATTTGAGATACAATTATTTCGAATTTGTAAACGATGCATACGTTTGCCACATCTGCCCGATTAACCAATGGTAATTCTATTTTATATACAAAATAAAATTCTAATTTCTATAGTTTATTTCTACTATTACCATTATAATCTATAAGTTGTAACCAATGGCCATCATTATTAAACAAAAATTAATTTTTGATTTCCATCGAGGCTCTTATAATCCTTGTGTGACGATTCGAAAATATCGTAATAATACTCGGAAAATGCTTAAACGATATTACCGTACATGATACCACACGATATCAAATTTTTCTGTAACCTAATTATATTACCTGATATTAGGAAAAAATTTCTCTCGTTGCATATATAAAAATATATATAATATAAAATTATAATTAATTATTTAAAAATTAAAAAAAAATATGTATTTTAAAATATTATTTAAAAATATGAAAATGTATATTTTTACCTATTTGTTTTAAAAAAATAGGGATATCTGCAGATTTGTCTTTATCAAAACGCTGACATAAAATGTTCAATAGAACTACAATTTTTTTATTAGCTTTCGTTTTTTTCCCGATTAATTTCTCCTATTTCAACAAATAACATTATTGCCTTTTCCGTTCCAATTTCTTGACATATTTTTGTTAATATTTTCAAAATATTGGGATGTTTAATGCCGACAAGATGGGAAAATCTATTGTTCCAGCCTTCACAAGTATTGTTAGTTCTATACGAATTTGTTGATAGAGTTGTTAAATTAAGGTCCCATGATTCTAGTACAAATAATGGTGGTACTCTTCTTAAAATTATATTGTTTGTTTTTTTAACTTTCCTGTATGAACATCCAATGCAATTTTCATTAAAATACTGTAGTAGGTCTTCTGCTCCAGTTGGACAATTTTGTTATAAATAATTCAACCTTTCACAAACTTTATCTACAGGGAGCCAATCCATAGATCATCGCACAATATAAATTGAAGTTTTCGTCCTCTTTACATCGTTTACTCAAGCCTAGGTTTTGTATTTTTCTCTATGTACTTTGGGATAAATGATAAAAGCACCCTCGAATTAAAATGTGTTTACCAAAAATTATTTAGACAGCTTTGTAAACTGCGGTTTTAAAGTCAGCATTAAGGTATAATGAATTTGGGCACACTGTTCTATTGTTACACTCATTCAAAATTATGTTGAATATTTCTTCATATTTATTTTGCATTTTTCGCTTAAGTAAGCAAAATATTGGAATAATAAAAATGTTATTTGCTTGGATTCGAATAGTGTATAACTTTACAAAATGCCCTGGCGCTATAAGCCAGAGTTCCCGCCAATAAACCGGATATCGGCATTTGCTAACTGTTCTAATGAACTATTTAACGCAAATATTATAATCCGTTTACTTGACTCTAGACCATTATCTTTCAACAAAAATTGCTCATTCCCACAACGTGTCCAATCATATAAAACCATAGTAAAAATAATGATGAATTTTAATTTATTTTTCTATTAGTAATACTTCACATTATAGACATTTATTATTACTCATAGCCCATAAAGGTTATAGTATTTTTTTATTACATATTTTTTTTACATTACTACCCAACACTGGTAATACTATATTATGTTTTTTTGTTTTAATTCTATAATGTAATAATTGTATATTAAATATTATAATAATACAGCGCTGTATAGAGAAGTTCTATATTTATGGAAATATGAATAAGCAATAAAACATTACCTTCAATAATAAGTTCTTGTAGACTATTTGGCTTTTTCAGGTTTAAACTGCTTCTTTGGTTACGAATACTTCTTTTTATCGAATCTTCGGATGGTAATTTAATTAATACGTCTTTTAGCACATTTTGTACGGCTTGGGCAAAAATTTGCCCTGGATTGTTACAAGTCTGAAGTGAACATTTCTTAATACAGTGAAATTTCGGTATCTCGAAGTTGTAAGGGACCAAAAAAAAAAAAAAAATCGACATATCGAAACTTCGAGTTAGCGAGGGAATTTAAAACATAAATAAAATTTGAAATAAAAATTATCGGGACTATTTTTTTCATTCGACATACGGAAACTTTGAGATACCGGAATTTAAGATATCAAGGTTTCACTGTAATTTGTTTGATTTTCATGGCTCCTATTTACCCTTTATTAACAGAATGACAATGCTTTTGTTCAAAACGTATGATTTTCAAATCGGTAATTAATATTGCTGTACATTGCATTGATGATTTTTTTGAACATTTCCATCGAATGTTACTTTGTATTCCTCATATATAGTATAAGTATATCTATGTAGTGCAATTTTATTATTTCTTTTATTTGATTTTAGAAGTTTCGTGGTTAAATATTCGCGTAAAACTCGAAACTAATATGAAACTGGATACGTATGATAGATACTTGTATATGGTCAGTGTGTGTGTAACTGTTTAACTATAGCTTATATTCCAATAAATTGTCATCTACTATATACAGATAAGATTTGTCAAACCAATTTATTTTATAAATAATATAACGAGTATAGTGTAAATATCGTTTTATTTATACTGCAATGGGAGACTTTTTTTTACGTTTACCATATTGCCTGTAGTACAGGTCAATTTACCAATCGTCTCCATTTATCCTGTCGTGGTAGTTTTTTTTTTAATTCCGAATTTTTGAGTTTTCAAAAGTTTTAATAGATTGTATTTCGAAACAATGATCACATTTTTCTTACAATTTAAGCTTTTCATGACGTGATTCAAACTTTTTTTTTAATTTCGGTTTAATTTTTTTCACCGTATCCAAGCATTATAAAGAAGAAAATTGCTTTTAATAACGTAAATGTACTTGAATGGAATTCGAATGAATAGTCGCTGAGTAATTAAAATGTTTATATACCAAGAAGTAAGGACAATAGTCTTTAAAAGAGGTTTCAAAATAGAAAATAATATATACGTGCAAATAACCTTTACCTAATACTAATTACACTCCGTCAGTTTTTACAAACTATAAAGTTTTAATAGATAATAGTATTAAGCAATTAGTAATTACTATTATTTTCAAACCATTATATTCTTTCTATGAAGAAAAAAGGTAATTTTCTTTATAGTTTTGGTGAATCATTCTGTGTAATGTATGTTTCTGTTTTTTCGTTTTTTTTTTTTTTTTTTGATAACCCTGATAATGTCAACGATTTTATAGTTATAGAAATATTACGTATACAATAAAAACGTAAACCTATTTCATTTCAAAATACGTAAGTTCACTGTAATCATGTTTTATTCGAATTGTTTTTTGACCTAGTTAATGATGGCCATAGAGATGGCCCTTTTGTAATACAAAACATTCAGAATATTATGCTTAATTAAGCAGAAGACAAAAAAATAAAATAAAATAAAAATAAACATCCAATTATAAACATCAAATAACTTTTTTTTAAGTTGCCCGGCAGATCAGTCCCTTTAGCGTTTCATAATAAAGCTTCTTTATATAAGTATATATTCATATTAATTTATTAATATATAAAAAAAAAAAAAAAGAAAATCGTTGTTTGATATTCTTTATTTACATAATAATTATTTTTACGAGAAACATAAAGAGAGTTTTAAGCTTAAGAAATGTGCAAAAAAGTGTATCAATTAAATTCAGGATAAATCCATTTGTTATGATAACGTCTCACTTATTTCAGTATTACGCGTTTCCAGACAGAATAGCATTCTTTTAGAAGTCAACTCAAAGTATGGACTTTAGTAAAAATAGTTATCCATTTCCTTTCAAGCTCATCACTTATAAAAAGTCAATGTTATACAATTAATTAACATCAAGTCAAATGTATATTGTACTCTGTTACTTAAATTATATTTTCTGTTCTGTTACTTTTTAGATGTTGTTGTCTTATGCAGGGCATAATATTATCATATCAAGCCTTATCATTATGACCTCGTCTTAACCCACCGCGGTCGTCGATATTAACGATCTCTCAACAGTAAAGTAAGGGATAGGTACTTACAATATTTTATGGGGTGTATAGATCATTAGCCATAGGATCCATCGAATTATACAAAATACGTGTTTAAACTGTTGTTTTTTTAACAACAAAGGTTATTAGTTTTTTTGTTTTAAAGCGTAGTGCTTACATATGATTGGCTATATACGTATACAAAGTGAACAATCATTATATGTTCTAAACGTGAATTATTAATAGTAAAGTTAATTAAATATATAAAGTACGTACATACAGTAATATTTACATACAACTATGTTTTCTAAATTATGTTGTTTAAGTCGGTAATATTATACTATAACATGCATATTACTCTTTAATAACCAATTTCATTTTGTATATTATTACCCTGTTAGATATAATTAAATATAATAGAATTTGTTATTGCGAATTGGATGTTTTTTTCGTTATATTCAAACGAATAAATAATTAATAGTATTGTGTTTATTCGTAAGCAACTTACTACTCTTGTATCTGTTAAAGCTGTGTGGAGTTACTAAATGCACTAGTCGACTATTTTCCACGGTGAAAAATCTTTCGATATTTATACATGGATACAGTATTATATACATCTAACGATAAAACTTTAAAGCATTAAATTAAAGCATTTAATCGATAAGAGAAATTTTCTCTTATCGATTTCCAAAGGAAAATTTAACAATATATTATTATTAGTAGTAGTATCGTCATTATTAAAACATGTACCCGAGTGGTGTTGTTAGTATCGGTATTAATCGTTATTCACAGGTCGCTGAACGACATTTTATTTCAGTAAATATGCCTAATATACCGTGACGATGAGTATTACTCTTCTCGACTCATCACCCACATAAATATTACATGATGCATTATTGTGTTCCGTTTTTTGTATAAAATATAAATATTTCATAATGTTAAAAAACTACAAACATTATGATTTTGTTAGTCGAAACAAATCAGCTAGTCGATCGCTTAAATTCTCGTAAATAAATGTAGCGGGCGAAACAGGAACTGCCTTCGGTAAAATGACAAAAGTTGTATTGTTATTATATCCGTTTAAAAATATTAAAGACACACAAAATAAAAAAATTAAATTGAAATTTTAAAAAATGTGAGCAATTGAGTAGGTTCTATCTCCGCTGTACAATATGTGTTGAGTGGACTACTATTATGGATAGTTCGGTTCGAATTCAACGATAAAATATCATTGGACACGAAAAACGACACTGAGCAAAAACTTTTGAGGAACATTGCATTAAAATATCAAATTTTTTTGACCCAGCGATTTTAATCAAAACATTCTAAATAATGTACTAAAATATTTTTTTTATTCTTATTAATTTTGGTATAAATGATAATTGATAAATTATTAAATAACTTTTAAACAACTGTAAAAGAATTTTAAAGACATAACTGATCATTTTGGACTTTTTTAATCTGAAAAAAAAAAAAACAATTATTTCCGTGCAGTTTAAAATTATTTTTTAATATTTTAATACGGGAATTTATTTTATAGAGTTTGTTAAATGTATATAATAACCGTGAAAACGTTCTAAAAAATGAAAAAAATTACCTTAAAATTTAAAGTCGACAAAAAATGTAAAACAAATTCAAGATAAAACATTTTAATTTGATTCAAAAATACACGAAACGTATATGATATAAAACGAGCGTCGCGAAAACAATGCAAAGTGCATCGAATTCTCAGCTTTAGTTATAATATTTCAGGTATGGCATTATATCATTGGCTGTTGCGTGCAATTGATATTATGTAATTTGTATACCTTTGGCGCTTATTATGTCATTTATCTGTTACAAGTGGTCTCGGGCATTTTTTTTCTCAACTCAGACGTATAGAAAAAACGCTTTTTCTAAAGAATTGCACGTGGAAGCATCGAATCTTAATCCTTGGATGGGCGAAATTTTGTAGCTGCTCCGTTGTGCTATAAAAAACCTACGACCGATTTAAAAAACTGATGTATTGCTCTTTTGAGATGTAAACATTACAAAACATCGAGTAAAGATCATGTGGATATTTGTAAAACGTTTAGGGACGCGTATGTAGCTAACCCACAGCGCGAACAAATATTTAGTAGAAATTTACCATACATAAAATATTTGACAACACACGACCGACTTTCTGGCACAGCGAGCAAAATACTTAAATCACTGCACACCGTTATCGTGAAATTCACTGCGAAACTGTAATTATTATTTGTAACGTTTCACCTTCTTTGTAAGGTTGAAACTCGATGACACGGTAGCTTGCTGCTCGTGACATTTTTTTGTTTGAATAATTTGCCATAAATAATACAATTTGAATATTTACTGTACGTCTAAAATCGTTATTTTATTCCGTTTAAAAAACTGATTTCGTCAATATTTAAACGTTAAATGTCTATAAAAAAGAGCGCATATATTTTTAATATTTTTAGGTTTCTATTAGATCGAATTACTACGAGGAATCTTGCAATAAAACATTATCGAACAATTTGACCGGGTATAAACTTTATGAATTCAAAATTTAAAAATACATCATTTAATAGCGTAAAATTAGTCTAAATATTTTAAAAATTGTATTGTGTATGGAAAATAATAAATTTAGTGCCTAATAGAGGAATAGCATTTACAAAATTTATTGTTGAAATATACAATAATGCATAAAATTTAAACTTTCATCACCCATGAAAAATGTTTGTGCCTTCACGCTAATTTTTTTCCAATTCTAGTAAAACCCAATTATGAATTAAATTTTCAAACTATTTTATTAAAAATTAAGATTTTTTTTTTTTCATATAGCACTATGTTCCGGAGTAGATCCGAAGGCCTTGTTCGGGCGCCTATTTGGCAGAATTTCTAATTGGGCATCCGTAGGTTTCTCTGACATGCCTGGTTGGGGACGGTGGCCTCATCGCCTAGACAGTTGCCTGCCCAAAGGGCGACAGCCGGGATTCGAACTGGCGACGGTGCGTGTTAGAACCGACGCCTTAGTCCGCTCGGCCACTCCTTGTACCGGTGGTAGACGAGAATGTATTAATAGTTACCGTGATATCGTACCACGTACCAATAGTAGCCGTACTTGCCATTTTTTTTCGTTTAGAGAACCGACGTCTGAAATTTCACTGAAAACGAGCGAATAATGGTAATGATATGTGATGTTGACGTAATAAAGTTATCTACATATTATTATGATAATAACACGATAACGAACCCTCATAAGTTGGTAAGTACGGTCGAACGCTGTTGATTTAATTAAATTCTGACGTGCTTGATACAGGGCGTACACCAGTGCATATAAGATTTACATTTAAGAATTATAACGCATTATATAATATATATATATATATAGTCGTGATTGTATTAAAAGACGCGCAGAACGTCTCTCTGGCCAGCGCCTCGGGGGTTATCAGATTTTTATTTTTAATTGCATTTCGCACCCCCCTCCGAAGTCAGAGATTTCGATATAACAATTATTATTATTATTATTATTATTATTATTATCATCATCTACCCGATACCATGTATATAATAACAACATAATATAATCTTATTTTTACACGTCGTCGGGGGAATGTCGAAAACGGATTATTCGATTGGTGAGTATACAGTGTTAAAACAGTGTTTTATCCAGATAAGTTACAGATAATTATTAATTAAGTATGAAAATATACATTTAATACATTTTTTACAGCGGTTTGTAAAGAATCCAAATTGATATTTTAGTAGATTTACTTGAGTAATGAGCATTAGACCTTTTAGGACAAGTAATTTAAAAATATTTTGAGCAGAAAAGGATCAAGACCACGCTCCGTCTTGTATTGAATTGGTGTGAAAATTTACAGGAATTTCTATATTTCAGACTGATTTTAAATTTGATATTATTTTCTAAGAACGAAATGATGGATTCTCAATCTATTGTATCTTGAAGTGAATTAGGTTTAGTTAGTTCGTTCGGAGAGATACTACCTGTAGTATCGCCAGTAAAAATACTGAGGAGTGATCAAAACAGAATTGGTCCAAGTTTCTGTTAAGTAGTTTAGGTCATTTGGAATCTTTGTTATGAATATATCAAGTATATCTGGACTTTTGTGAGAGAGGTGGACCAACAATTCGATGAAGAAGTTGCGATTACTATATAGTTGCGGAAAATAGATAAGATGACGTTAAGCATGTTGGCACGTGGATTATTCTCATGGTAGTCCGATTGAGTGTTTTTCGAGTTTATGTCACCACCAATTATAACTTTCTAATCTAGAGTATTAATGAAATGTTCTAATTGGATTGAACTGATAGTATGTCTTCAAGAGACATATATTATATTCTAAGATATATTTTGTTAATAAGTACGTATTTCGTTAAATATTTTGCACTCATAATCATTTTTTCATGGTAAATATATTACATTTGTTGTAATCGTTATAAGAGACATCGTGAAAAATATGTTAAGATAAATGACAATTTTTTATATCACCATATCTCTTATAAAATTTAGTACTCTAATGATTAGTAAATTGTTCTCGTTCATTAATTTATATTCTATTCTGTACTTTTCTTTATGTAATTTTAAATATTTACATTTTTTATTAAACGTTATATTTTTTTTTTTTACATACTTTGATTAAAAAAAAATAATCTAAATATTTAAATATTATGACTTAATATTGCATATGAAACCGTGCCTCATATATAGATAATACTGTAAAACTCGCTTAAGGCGCTTTTTCCGGCGGTCCCTAGACATTTCCTATACTGATTAGTGGTTAATGTACTCGAATCACTTTTGTAACGCTTTCCTGATTAAGATACTTTTTCAAGCTAGCCCCTTGAAAAGCAATTTAAACAAATTTTACTGTATATATTTATTATCTTAATATATTATACTTTAATCCATTTTCCATACCTATTTGCATCACCAATTATTTCGGTAATAAACCAATGTTCAGAATGATGCGTATTGTCAATGAATAGTGAATACCCATCTGCTTTTTTTTTGTTAATATTATGTAAATAATGTTTTTTTTGGAGTTATATGTATTTTGTATATATATTATTCGATACTTTGGTCACGGCCCGTTTTGTCATAAAATATAAAATAAAATATAAATATAACTGCAAGTATTTTGGTAGTGTATATTGGTGAACTATTTTGAATTAAAATAAATCACGTGTGAATGATCTCCGATTTGATTCTTACCAATACTAGTCTTTAATGACAGTTTTTATTAAGAGAGAATCAAACATAATTTAAATATTTGTCGTAAAAATCCTATTAAAAAATGTACCTATTACATCGAATAAGATTATAAACAGTGACTAGAAGATAACGATGAATATAAGTTTGCTAAATTGAATTCGATTTAATCATGATAAATTCTAATTTATTTTCTGAACATGTTTTGGGGGACTTGAAGTGCTTACAATTATCAATAATATTTATATTTTAAATGTTTTTGGAAGTACGATATTAAATATGAACGTTGTGGTGTAAAAAATAAAGAACTATGAAAGTATTGCAAATACAATTATAATAAAAATTAACAAATAAAATAATATATATTATAATATATTTGTTTTGTGTAGGTTGTTGTTTATATCAAAAATAAATTGTCTATGTATTTTGGTCAATGCTAAGTTAGCGAATTGTGTACATTTATTAATGACAATAATTACGATTAATTAGTTATATTTTGAGTGAATAATTACTGAATTTCCTTGATAAGTTTTTTATTATTTTGGAAAATATCATTATTCGAAATTTATTTAAAACAATATTTTTGAATTTTTACTGTTTTTGTCTTTATCATTTTGCATGTATTTATTTTTTAATGGTGGTATATATTTTAATTTAACCGTCCAGTACGTAATATTTTTTTGAGAATTTAATTACACAAAAATCAAATTTTGATAGAGAAATTAATTTGTTTAATGATGTAAGAATACTTTCTTACTGCTCCTTTGCTATTCGATTTCTAAAAACATTCATAATTTTTAGAACAATAGTGTTTACTGTTCAAATTATCATCCTGTATAATGCGGATAATGTACTTGGATTTCGTCAGAGAGCAATTTTGCACATCCTAGTCTTTTTTTAAATAATAATAATAACAATAATCATAAAATGAAAAAAATGAAGTGATATTTCTTGCGGTATGTGCATTACGCCACTCGGACCGAGCATATCAGGTGGTTGACAACAACATGTCGTGGACGGGTGAAGGACGATAAATAATAATAATAATAAATTAAAGTCACCATAACGACTTAACTGCAATATTTCTGTTCTTAAACGATGTTACACGGTTGCTGACGTATACGACATCGAATGTGTGTAATTTGCTCGGACTTGCATCAGTGATTCGTTACACCTACATTTGAATAAACCGTATTTTAAATAACTTTAAGATTATATTATATTTTTATCGAAATTATATATTCTTTTTGCTTAGGTCATTGGAATGACATGTAATACGTAATATAATATTTAATATTTTAGAATGCCCGCGTTTTATTTTCAAGATTTTTCGAAACCTTCACTGAAATCCATCGACAGGAGCGACCATCTTATTCATTTTCCCGAGTGTAGTCGATTTTTGTTTTGGTTTTAAAAGTAGACCAAAAAAACTTTCTAAAATCATTATTTTTCATTTAATCTAAATTTTTCATCAATAAATATATCTAAAGGCGAATTTATGTCTGTTCGTCTTTTATGCACACCTAATCTATTTATTCGATCGCTATGAAAATCTGGAAATATATTGAGTACAATCCCACAGAGGTTTCCGGTATATTACATCTTATCTTAACTACATATACGCTAATGCATTTATAAAGATAGTTTTCTATTAATTGAGTACGCCAGTAGCGCAATCTTTCCAGTAAAATAATACAGTTTTAGTGGATTGTTTGAAAACAAACAGGTTAGGTTAGACTCATGGATTGGGCTCATTTTTTTTTTTTAGATATTTGTAATAGTTTGAATAATGATTTTAAGGAAAGAAAAATTGGAAAAGTTGCTGGTAAATTGCAAAAATTCTAGAAAAACTGAAAGAAAGTTCTATTTTTGATTGGATATAATATGAATAATTTCTATTCATTATATGGTTGCCATTGGTTACGTATTTTATTACAATTATAATTAGTAGAAATATATCATAAATATATTTTTACAAATAAAATTATAAAAAAAATAGACAAAACTTTGGGAAGAGCCATTTTCCAATATCACGTCCCCACACGTGCTAGAAGTGAAAACAATCTATAATAACATATAACATAAATACACAATTAATCCACATTTTATGGTCGCGTCCTTATAATAATAATAATAATTATTATTATTATTATGCTTCGATTATCACTCCGAAAATGCAATCACCAGGGCCGTCCTTAGGATTTGCGAGGCCCAGGGTGAGAAATTACTTGTAACACTTTTTAGCTATTATGTGTACCTATAACCATATAAGGGGGACATCAATCATTTTTATCACACAAACAGTTAGATATTTCACTGATTATAATTTGAAATAATGCTATTTTCTTTTTATAAAATATTATAAATATAATCTAGGTAAAGAAAATAAAATAATTTTACAGTAAATTTAAATAACATGTTTTTTTTTTATTTACTCACCAATAATTCATCAATCGTCACATATTGATATTCATACAAATTCACTTTAATAAAATAATACAAACAAATGAAAATACTAAAAAATACAGTAAAAATCATTTTATTTAACAAAAATTAATTTTCTGGATTTTATTTCCGCGAACTTTTCAATAATATCGTTATAGTCTACATTTTCACCAAAAAGTCGGTCGCTGGCCGCTACCCGTTACTCGCATCAGCTGTTGTGTTGCGCTTACAATAATGTTATTATTGGATGCTTCAATATTATTTACGTTGAATCTACTTCGTTATTTTGATATTTACTAATTATATAAAGCATACAATATAAACGCTACGAAAATCAAACAATTTTATTACTTTTTTTTTAAACGCGATACCCAGGGCCTGGGCCCTGTTCGCCTACCCTTATGGATGGAACTGATTATCACCGTCATCACTACCTTCATTTTCATCCGCCAGTGACGTCTGTATATTTGTCACTTGTCATGTCATAATCTACCAGGCCGTATCGCACAACTGGTTGCGTGAGTCAGTTAAAACCTATAAGCCATTTTGTTATTATTTGTATTATTGTTATTTATACTTTATTATTATTACAAGTGATAGCATTTTTTTTTTATATATATTTTTGCACCTATATTCTATGTCCTAAGAGTCACCAAATCGGTATAATTTATATATTCACGGGGCCAAAAAATTATTTACGTTTTTTTGTGATTTGGTACATAACAAAAATAATTATTAAAAGGTAGGTCACTCGCTAGATAAATAACGGAATCCATTATACCTTGACCATTCGCATGCTATCTAATGGCTGCATACGACCATTTTTATGGTGGTGGGTAAGAAATCTCGGTAATCGATAAAAAAAGATCAAGAAATAAAAGAACACGGAAGAAATGAACAACAATTTAAAATTATATCATTATATCAATATATTTGAAACCTTAATTATAATTTCATATTTAAAATATAAAATATCATGTATTATCAAAAAAAAAAAAAAATAAATAAATAAATAAATAAATTATATCTAATTAGTTAGACAGTTTGTCATATTTTTTGTCAAACATTTTCAAATAAAATAATGTTTACTCTTGTACTTAGCAATACAAGTATTATTATTCAAAATCCATGTTTTCGCAGCCTTGATTGTTTTTAAAAATTTCCGTTTCTAAAAATAAAGACGAGGAAAAAAATAAAATAATTTATAACACATGAATTGTTGACAGACTAAATTTCGTTCGCTCCAATAATATATAACACAATAAAAAAAAAGGATTACTTACGTAATTTACAGTAATAAAAAGTTATTTCGTTCTAAATTTTACCACAAGTTAAACTATACATAATAAAAGCATTACAGAAGAATAATATAAATATTTTCTATTATTTTAATATTTATAAAAATAATATAAAATATGCAAAGCTATCTTTTTATTATAAACCATTCATTACTTTGAAAAGTTTTAACTTTTTTGAATGTATTTTTTTTCACAAAATTTTATGTCAATAAAAAGAAAACAATTTTAAAATGCAATATATTTGTAAAATGTCTTATCGCTATATTTTTATTTTACACTATTTTTTTTTTCATTTTTGTTACGTTTAACAATTATTTAAATATTTTTAGTGATCCTACAAATATAAAATAAAACACAGAAAACCTATTTAATAAATATATTGCATAACGTATTTTCTACATAATGTTTTCGAAAAAAAACCAACATCGTTTTTAGAAATATTATACGTTGACATAAAATTCTTTTGCTAGAATAATACGAATATGACATTATTAATCAAACTTAACTCGTTTTGTAGTGCTTTAAGGAGCGGAAAAACATTCAGAATATAATATGTTATAATGGTTGTAGGTGAAAAAATATTAACTTTACAAAAATAGTTTTGATAAACACACGTTACATAACGATATTACTTGTGAGTAGTTTTTTTTTATTTTGTTTTCCCTGTCGTTTTTTATAGACTTTTAGTGGAATATCAGTAATGTAATTATTTTTTTTTACGATCATTAAAAAAGCGTTTTAAAGTATTACGTTTATTAAGAAAAAATATTTTTCACACAAACATTTTAACATATTATACAGAGTGATTCAAAATGTATATTACATCTATTTTATTGATTAAAAATAGAGAAAAACGTTTAATATGAAAGTTCTTTGATTTAAAAACGTCTAACATGATTTATACATTTTGTAATTTTTTACAATATTTTAGAGCAATTTTTGACGGTAAACTTTAAAAATGTATAAAAATTTTAAATATCATTTTATCTTAGAGTTTTTCATTAATTATTGTTACGTTCAAGGAGTAAAATGTAATAAAATATTTTTTCAAATTATGTTTGTAAAAAAAAGTATATATAGGTTCTCGTTAGAGTTTCTAAAGTTGATTCTCTAAAAATTCACTAACATATAATAAAAAAATATAAAATGTACAAATCATTTTAGATGTTTCTGATTCAAAAAACCTTTGCATTTAACTTTTGTCTGTATTTTGAATATTTATGTGATAAAAAGGCGCGACATAAATTTTAAATCACCCTGTATATAAATTCTTTCGGTATCTGTTGGAAAAAATAAATGTAGTTTCTATTATTGTGAACTAAAAGGGTTAAATTATAAACATTTTATCAACATTTGTTCTCCGATCCTCACTTTAACCTCCCGAAATTCGCATTTTGATCAAATGTCATCAAGCTGAGGTATATATTGCGGTACCTCTTATCGTAAACACCTGTATGATAATAGGATTTAATGACCGATTTATAAATCTCAATCGAATTGTCACGTGAATTTAACAGAAGTTCTATTTTATATTGCAAATAGAAAATAATATCATATACGTAACAGCGAAAGAAATTTAATATCGTACGATTTAAATGTTTTAATTGTTGTGTTTTGAGGTATGTCATTATGTCAATAATCGAACCCTACATAATAATCACCCCTTGTCAAACATCTAAACTCTTTAATCCATACCATAAAAAAAAACTACATCACCGTTAAAATCCTCTCATAATATCAAATTAATACACTGCGGACCTAGCCAACAGAACCCTTAAATTAAAAAAAATGATCCAGATACCTTTTAACCTAACCATTATTTATAGTCGATTAAATTTTTTAAAAAAAAAAACAAACAATGCTGACCTCAGATACCTATCTAGATGCTGTACTTTAATGTTATTACTTATATTAATTTATTTGTTTATTTATAGTATGATATTAATAGATAATTTCTCGACCATACGAACCTCGCGTCGTTATTTTCTCTAAATGAATTTACTTAATGTATTACTTGATTTATCGAGATTCTGAATAAAATAAAATTAATACATATCAAATTTTGATTGGAAATAAGTGGTATTTTTTTCGAAATGTACTTAGTTATTTTCTGTCTTCGTCGTGGATTCAATTCCGAACGTCTTTATAGAATACACGGTAACCATGAAATTCGCAAATTATTTTGTATATAGTTAAAAAAAAAAAAAAGAAAATGTTTAATTGTTATAGCTAAGGAACTAAAGTTTAAAACAATAAGCTTTTCATAAGTAGTTCACATACTGCCAAAATATCTAAAAATTATATTAACACAATATTTTTTTTATAAATATTTTCAGTTCAAATTTGGAAGAAATTAGTCATTTAAACAAATAATAATGATTTTAATTATATGTTGTAGTTCAAAAATATTATTCGTGGATAATATACTTGAATGTTTAAAAGTTTTTTTATACATACAGTAACGTCATTTTTAAATACAATGTTTTTAGAAATAATCAATTAGACCAATTGTATTACATTTAATAATAGTAAAATAAATTACTTAAAATTACAATTATATCTTAAAACAAGTTTAATAATACAATAGGCTGACGGGAAGTCTTCGCCTAGAATCGCACTCCGTATACAAAGATTTTATATTGTAATTGTGTTGCACACCATTACAGTTTTCATATTTTTACAATCATAATATTACGTATAGTATTATATATTATACATATATCACAGACGCGCGTGTTATCTTTCATTCATTCTGTAATATCACGGAGTCCCATCATATATACGCATTACTATTTTGATTAATCAATAAAATTGGATGTAATAATCGTTCGGCCTGCTAGACGTACGCGTGTGCCGAACAAGTCTCGTTTCATCGTTTGCTGCGTGTGTAATAGCAGTCAGGCCATCGGCAAAGTAAAATAATTTATGTAACACTTATTTTATTCATAAATATAAGTTAAACTATATTGGGTATAACCATAACTATCTTGTCTAACATCTAAGTCCACTCACATTCCCCCGTTTGGTATAAATCTATCACTGCGGGTACATAATTACACGCCGTATTCCAGTAATTGCATACAACAATTTAATTATTACCACGTAACAATAGCATTGAATTTAAATTTGACACATCTATTTTGTTACCCAATCGACACCTGCACAGCAAAGCGGTATCCACTTGCCCGCCTTTTTTTCAGTCACTCGTAAGATTTTTGAATCACGCACGCATAACAAAATTATCTTTGCACGGATCATTTGTCAACAAATAATAAGTAGGAGCTGATAATTATTTGAAATGATACCCAAAAAATTCAAAATCGGTAGATCGACATGATATACTCTGCGACTGTCGGGTCATCAGGAGATCTGTTGATTTTTTAAAATGCATCAATTTTCAAACATACATAAGTAAGTAAATAAATACGCTAGCAAGACAACGGCTGCAGGATTGCTCACATGTGGTTTTAGTTTTGTTTCTCGAAAATCAATTATTTTTTTTTATTTATTTAAATAGTTGACATCGGCTACGTCTTATATATTACCATTGAAATGGGTGAAAGTATGGCATATAATTTTTTTTATAAAAAAAAAAAAATGTTTGCTCTAGAAACACTGTGCTGGACTGCTAATATTATACAGTTTCATTTACTTGTTTTAAGTTTGTTGATTGTATAATTTGTTATTTACGTATTTTATTTTTAATGTTATCATCTAATGAATATCTAATAAATATTTAATTTTAATTAAATACTAAATACTAAATTTTTGATGTTATTGTGTAAACAATCAAATGATTTAAGACTAATATTTTTGTAACAATATTTGTTATATATTTTGAAATATATTAATTCAACTTTTATTAAATATTTTAACAATTATGAAAAATTAAATAAATATTTATATTATTCAATAATTATAGTATATAAAAATTTGCATTTATTTATATTTATTATTTGAATAAATTATTATATAATATTACGAATATTTATAAATACAGTAGAATATCGATTATCTGAACTAATTGGGATCCCACCTAGTGCGGATACGTGAAAGTTCAGATTTTGAAAATTATTTTAATAAATTCAATGTATGTATACGTATTTATATCTGAATCTCGACAAATATTTAATTCATATTATTATAATCCTACATGCCACAGAAAAAAAACCATACAAGTTGTATTATTATATGTATTTAAATTATATTATTTAGAATTTATTTTTATTAATTATTTTGGAATATATACATATTCGACGTATATTTACGCTATTTTTTGACAAAACTATCAATTTTCTTTTGACGAAAAACTAGTAGGTTTAGATAACAGAACGTGCGGAAACGCCAATTGCAGTACAGACAATCGAGGTTATACTGTACCTAGTAATTATAATAAACAGAAAGGGCGAAGAAGTTGTTTATTTCACAAGTAGAGACTTACCATATTTAATATATCGAATATTATATAAATCTTTTATATTTTTTTTTCAAATTAACCAAAATAATTCCATTGAACAATCGACTATTATGATTTAAATATCGTTACAGCATTACTGTATATTAAGTAATAATAATGTATAGAGATATTTTTCAATACCATCTCTCGTTATTCGTTGGCAAAAATAATTAATTCGAAACTGTACATCGTACACGTCTGTAGATGTTTGACCAATTCGTTATTACGACAGATAGTACAAGTGTGATGTAACTAATAAGAAAACCCACTGCTTATAATTTTTTTTCCGATTTAAATAACCTCACTTGACTTTATTTATTAATGTAGGTAGTTTAATGTCTTAATATAACAGGTTCAAGTACTGTAGTACTTGCTAATAGTCCTTGTTGACAACTAGGGCATTTGTAGTTGTCGTAGCGACGCTAAAGTACAAAATGTCTGTGAGGTTAGGATATATATATTTTTTTAATTTTATAGGTGATTATTGTTTGAAAAACACACATATTTCTTTTTCTCGTTCAGATGTACACTCGTGTTTATTTATATTCGTATTGTAAATATTATTTAAATATAAAAATTGCCGATAAATTAATTACGTACTAATCCGATTAAGTGTAGGCTACGGTCACACAGCGTCTGATTTGAGAGTCTGACGTAGTGTTGAATAAAGATAATTAAATAATTATTTAGATAAAGATAATATTTCAGTAAAACAAAAATATAAATTTTAAAGATAATTGCAATTTATCTGAATAAATAAAAATATTTTTTTTTTCTATTTCATACTGATTTATAATTAAACGAAAATGAATACAATACTTTTGTGTGCGCGACTGTATATACTTGCAAAAGTACAAAAAGTCATATTTTGATTCTGATACACACATATTTTATATCTTGTTTTATCAAGTATTTCTCATATTTTATTTACTACATAAATTAGTTATATTAAAAAATATATATATTATATTTAACATTTATCTATCTAAATGATTAAGTTAAGATGACACAATTATTTATCTAAGACGACACATAATATTATATACATTTTTTAATTTTCTAGATAAGATAAAATATAGTTAATTATTTGTCTATATAATTCATCTAAATACATTTATTTTATTATGCTCAACACTGGTTGGTAGAATTGTGACAAAAATACCTACGGCGCAATGTCATTAGATCAGAGAAACAAACTAGCAGCATTCTATAAAAAACAGACCAAAACTTTACATTATAATCACCCCGGTCATCGGGTAACGTTACTTAATATACAATAAATAATCTAAACTATACTAAGAAAACTTTAGAGATGTAATTAACACCAATTAGGAAAACAGTCTCAGAAAATAAAGTCACGCCAAGTGGCCATCGTCATTTGAATTATAATCTCTCTATTCATAAAGAATACAATGACATATAGATACCAAGGTATTATATTTTTTACTGGTACATTCTATTATAGCATATAATTCGACTATCTAGTTGCCATCTGTAAATACCCATATCCAATTCCTTGGAGATATACAGAATCGCTTACTTCGCTTTATACCGTTTAACTACAATATCCCGCGTTAACGTCATACACCATAATATAAGCCATTATTAGACATTTTAAGTATGAATAGTATTGTAATTTTGAGAAATATAATTTATTTAAAGTCCCTATATAAATTGGTAAATGGTTTCATTAATTTTAGTGAATTACTTAATTATTTAAATTTCTATGTTTCACGATGTCAAACTAGATCTACAAATACTATTTATATGCAATTACGTAGAACTAATTATTTAATAAATTTTCCTATTAATAGAATGATGAGGCTGGCTAATGATACATGTGTAAGTTTATTTAATTTCAATTCTATTGATTCTTTTTATAATTTTATTATTGATTATTAGGTGAGAATTATGTATTAATATTACATCCTATTGAATATGTTCAATTAATTATTATTATACTTAATTAATTATATGCTATTTTATGTATTTATTAATCTCTCTCTGTTTAAATGATTTTGCTATTATATTTCGATTTAAAACTCTTAATGGACTTTGCCCGTTTGAATAAATAAATAAATAAATATTAAAAGGATATAGTGAGTATAGGTTAAGGTTTCATTTAATTATTGATTTACAACTTTAATATTATACTCTGCGATATCATATATTATCTATCTATAATAAGTTATTATTCTATTGTGATATATTTTTTTGTTATTTACTATTATGAATTATGAAATACAATTAAATTGGTTATTGTCAGTGATGTAAATTTAACGCACTAAAAGAGTGTTAAATATGCATATATTTATGCAATAAAAATAGGCAAAAATGCATTAAAAAATTCAAAAAAATGCTCTATAAAAACTTCTTTATTAAAAACCTGTTGAAATAAATAATAAAAAATAAATTATTTAAAAAATTATAATTAATAAAATAATTAAAAATGGTTTACAAAAAAAAAAAACAGTGCAATAAATAACATATAAACAACATTTTTAATTATGCCTATAAAGAATCTCCTATAACTGTATAACCATTCCACACCATGTAAATGGAAAGGAAAATATTTTCTTGATTGGGAGCCAATACGGCCATCTCAAATTGAAAAGTGTGAGTCGAAGGGGTAGAACGGGAGGCAATGTGGATACGTTTGTTAATCTGTCACAAAGGTTCTGAGTCAATCGACTGACAGTAATATATAAAGTAGATATTTAATGTCACTTTTAATTTCTGCTTCATAACTGGGAAGATAAGGTCTTATATTTTCTGAAACGTCGGATTGTGTTGATTGAATAAGTTGCGATGGTTTTAATTGTTGTAGACCACGCTGTATCTTAAAATTGTTAAGATAAACTTATATTAATAAATAATTTAAAAAAAAAAAATAATTTACTGGAAAATAAATTACATAAGCAATCAGAAATAAATAATTAAATTTATTATGACTACTTTATAAATTACTGTCGGTTGAATGGTTGTCGGTCGATTATCTACCTCCTGTCACGAGATACTCGTGGTTGAGATAACGTGATAAAGTACATAAAGATAAGTACGAGTGAGTTTCTTCTTCTCTAGGATTGGCGTCACCGGGTCACAGGTGAACGAACGGTATATACGGCTGCCGTAATCATAAACCTGGATATCGAGTTAATAATATTGGAAATCGTGATGGATAAATAATAATAACAGTAGTGACAAAAAAAAAAAAAAAAACCGTAGACCGAAATAAAAGATTTAGAAAAGAAAAATAATAGAAAAAATCCACAATGAAGTCATCCGATTCGAATGTCGAGAAAATGAAAGTCGCTTCCGGTGCATTTGAGGTTTCGTTGTTTCGTGTCGTCGCCCGAAGGTGATCAAAGGCCAGATCTAATAACAAAAATAATAATAATAATAATACTGTTTGAGAAGAACGGAAATAGAAACCAAAACGAAGATATCGAAATATTGACGGGTAACTGCGGTGACAGACACGGTTTTTAGAAACGAAAAACACCGGAGTGATTATGATACCTTGTATAATTATTATTGTCATTTCCCATCATTGAGTCTTAGAAATGGCTTTTCCGTAAGTACATTAGAATTAAATTGTCTGATTTTTTTTTTTTTTTATAGAAAAACACAAGTCTCTTATTCTGGAATCGCGGTCGGCTGCTTTTGTGGAATGGCGGTTCGGATAAAAATAAATTAAAGATTACACGCCACGAATGTATTATAATGACGTTAAGAACGACTCCTTTAAAATTCCAAAAAGTTTGCGAAAATATAATATTAAAGTGTCTCCTTATCACAACATATCGCCGTGTCATTGGTTGTGGACGGGGCAATGAAGAGGATGATTTTTTAAATTTTTTTCACGTCTTACGGAAACGACATAAATTATCGTTATAGTTTAAATTTAACTAGCTGTGAATCGTATATAATTGTAAATTAAAAGAATTTAACGACAATAAGCGATGCCGTAAGTGGTTATAATGCTTAACAAATCTGCGCGATGTGCCAAATAAATGTTCATATTTAATCATAAGATTGAATCATAGAGTACCTACCTATAATTTGTGTCAAACAAATGTTGACCGACTTGAATCCTTCCGTCCTCTGAACAGCAGAATATAAAACGCAATTGCATTCGACTAGTAGTAAATGGCAGTGAGACGTGTCGCAGAATTAAAAATAATGTAAAGTAAAAAATAATAACTGGAAAATAGAGATATAATGGTTCTCGATCGTCAAGTGTTCGGGGAAAACATATTTACACAATATTATTATATAATTATTATTGAGTGATCGTTATTTTAGAGTGGACATAAAATCAAATAAAATGTAAGAAGAGACAATGACGCCTCACAAAATATGATTTGAAATCGTCGTCACCGCACAGTGGTCTATAATGCAATGTTTTGAGAGGATAAAATTAATATTCTTCAAATAATATAATACTTGTATAACGATTACATGTATGTACATGCCACCTATGTATTAGAACGTTATCCATGCCAGACGAGGTACCTCTTCGTAATGATGAAGGACTCCTTCAGTTTTTTTAGTATATATAATATGTGTGTTTATTTCCATCATAAAATAATATTTATATAAACGGGGAAAGAGGGTCACGGGTCTGTCAATCTCACTATTCGTGGGACGATGGCCGTGCTCTTTGTACAAATTCGGGAATAGTTTACACACACACACATATATATATATATACAATTTTGGCTGGGAATTAAATCTGTTGTCGGGCCCGCTTAAATAAGTGACTTCCGATCGTTAGCTCGTTCGGGTAGCTTGAGGGGTCTACGTGTGAGGTTGTTGTGAGAAGGACAGTTTTTATGTTTCTCGTGATTATCCGACGGTATTAGCCGTCGGCTTGAATCCCCGCGGTCTCGGTAATGACATTACGGCGTTACCCGTATCACGTCTTTAAATGATTTGTCAGTACTTTGAAGACGTTCTTTAGGTGTCTGTGGTTGAAACAACACGCATGGTAGTCAATTAGCCCTGAGCGGTGTCGATCAATATTCGCGCCGTCGGACGTATGTTATAGACAACCCGCAATTTGTCGTCGATGAGTTCGGCTTTGTCGGCGGTCTTGTCGCAGGTCCGGAGAACATAAATCGTAAGTCGCTATTGGTCTCGCCGGAGCGCTGATAGCTTGTTCCCACTATACGCTGTTCAATATTGGTATTGGACGACCTCGATACTCTTTAAATCGTCATACGATTCGTTGGATTGCCGATTTGGCTTGTGCTTCTTCGATTCCTTCAGGCTTCGTTCGTTCTATTGAAAAAAGATGTTGAAAGTTTGAAGGTTTGAGTCAAAGTGTTTGGGTGGCAAAAGTGCCTGATATATATACCTGCTCGGGGGATGGTTGACGAGGAATCATCGCATCGTAATTATGTCATAAGTACTTTTCTTGGTCCGCTTTTCCCTCGTCAAAATCTTGAAATTGTTTTATGTAGAGTCGCCTGATATTAATATTGTTATCCTGCTGTGTGTTGTTGCTTATATCGTCATAACGATGACAATAGTGTGTTGTGGTCTTGGTAAACACCTTTTTTTTTTCCTTTTTTTTTTATATGTGTATATGGTTGTACCATTACAGTATCTTTATTTATACAAGAACTGATTATTTTTATGTTCCAATTTTCTGACGACACTATTGAACTTTTTTCCAATTTTTTTTTTCACAGAGTTGTTTTAAACATTTACCTCAGTATCATAATGTTTCCTGATATTTCATTTTTTTGTCTGGTAAGAGAGGGGTATTGTGTTTAAAGGTTACGGTTTTTTAGCGTGTCATTTAAATAATTTATAAAAATTATCATATATTACATGGCTAAGCTTTAAACAGTTTAATTTAAATAAAATACCAATGTTTATAAGAATCGATTATTTAGCACACGAGCAAAGCCCAGTACGATTAACTGTTGACTGATATAATAATATTAACACACACATAATCGTAAGGCCTATCGTAAATATACACCATGTATAAAGTATAATCAGTTCGATAGACATGCCCGACACAAGTGAACTCAACGATACCCACACATATTAAAGAATAGTAAAATACTTTTTGAAATATAATAATAATTATTCTAGATATAAAATCCTGCAAACGTGTTTTTTATTGATAAAAACCTCATACATAAGTGCTCTAACCTAACCCACCTAACCCAAATTATCCATAAGGAATAGAAAACCTTCCCTGGATAACTAATATCATAACAAACATGTTTTCCCGTCCACGTTGCACTTGTTTATATAATATGTTTAATGATAGTGACTTTAAATAATACATCATTTTTGAAGTTGGAATAATTTTAAATGCAATATTATAATTAATTACAATGTTTAAGAGGTTATACATTATCAATTTGAAATATTCAAGCTTGTGTGTAGTCAAAAATATTCTGAATTTAAATTGGTTAGACGTTTCAGTTAAATTTATGTTAATTGGATAAGAAGTAATTTTTTTTCGAATCTAACAATTTTTTCATAATTTGGTTTTCCTCAACTTTGCACTATACACTAGAACTAGCTGTAAATATAAAAATAAATTCTACAGCTGCAAATGAATGTTATACCATTAAAATGATGGTAAATTGTAATATAAGAAGATATTTATACTTGTGAATAGTTATTATTGGTTACTTTTAAAATACTTTCCATAGAAGTTTAATAATGAGATAAGAATTCATGTTTACTAATTTGATTTAGTTTATAGAACCTATCAATAAATTAGTAAATGTATTAACCATATAATATTTAACTCGCCTTCTGAGTCAACTTTCATTGTAAAAAAAAAAAAAAAAATCGGAATATACATAATATTATAATCAAAAAATTGTTTGAAATACACGTTGAACGGTCGAACGGGTTATGATATAACATCAAATTACTCGTGTAATCAAATTGTGGTTACAGTACATACCGCTCATCTAATTATATTGAATGCTATAATTATATTTGATAAAGGTTTACACCAGTTATATATTACTTTAAACATTTTTAAAAATATTTTAAAATAATATAATTTTGTTTGTCTAAAATTGCACTATATACCACTGTATGCCACCGGAAAATTTAAATTTTCTGGTACAGGCTATCTATGTTATACTGAGAGGTCTCAATCTCGAACAAATGTTTTTTTAAAAAATTGTGATTTCCTAATAATATACTACTACAGTATTTAGACATATTTTCGTATCTCATTAGGTACCAATAAATACGGCCACACACGTATTTAGTGATGTTAATTTTTATGAACATTTTTGTTTGTAAAAATGTTCAAAAAATTAACAGTTTTGAAAATATTATAATTTTTAATATTAATTTCTTATCAAATAAATCTCTCAATATCAAAAAGTGATAGTATGTCTGATTATTATAATTATATATTCAACTGTGTATTTGTATTACCATTCGTTGGTTTTAATATCAAGACTACTATAGAAAACAATAAGGGAAATGCTTGAAAATGTTTTTTGGTAATAATCGTGCATTTTTGTCTTTTATCAAAAATTGTATGAGTTAATTTTTTTAGCTAAAATATGTGTGTATATATGTTTTTTTTTTTAAATTTATTGATTTTATAATTTTTTGTTGTTTATTGATTGAGTTATTTCCATAATTTTATATTATCTACTTCTTATGAATAGTTATTGTAATATGCATTGCACTTTGTTTTAACACAATATCTTATGGCACAAATATTTATAATTGATAAATAATATTTTTTATTATTTAAAATATATATGTACATTTTAATTAAATAATACAAATTAAAAAAAAATTAATTATTATAATTTTTTTAAACCATAGTGTTTGGTTTGGCGTTACACTTGTTGCAATGTAAGCCATCTGAATTGTAGTACCTACCGTAAATTTATATAACATGTTAAAAAAAATGAATTAAAAATAAAATTTTCATAGAAAGTTGAAAATGATTAAGATTAAATCTTTAGCTGTATCAATGTATTACATATCAGATAGATATCAATGTTATATTATTTAAGTTATGTATAAAATGTATACATAAATAAATAAAATGTACGATTGCACGAATGTAAAAAAATAAACAACCATAATAATATTATAATTAAATTATAATAATAATATTTTTTTAAATTTCAATTCTTAGCGAATTCAAAATAGTTTTCATAATTTATTCAAATATGTTTTGAAAATATTGTCAAATAACTCAAATAAGTACGTTTTATCGTGTACAGGCATATTTTGCACCAAAAAAAGTGTGAAATCTCTTTAAGTCTAACGTTAATATCAATATTATTGCCATGACACATTAAAATCTCAAATGGGGTGATTTATTGTGTAATTTTGTGATGTGTAATAATTCTTCATATATTCGCTATTATTTATTAATTATTTATTATAACTTGATACAATAAACAAACATTTTACAATATTCTCTTGCTGTATGATTATGACTTTTCGAGAAATTTTATAACCCTACATACATTTATTTAGAACTGTAAAATCTTTATTAAATATGTTATTTGTTAGATTTAAAAAAAAAAAAGTATAATTATCAATTTTATATGAAAATAAATAATTGGTTTTTAACTAAGTTAAGTCACTCATACTTTCTAATTAACTTGTAACTTTTACAAATTAAAAAAAATAAAAAAATAATTTTTGACTTCAAACCTTACTTTACATTTTTCTATATTAACTCAATTTAATGCCTTGAAAAAAAATAACTAACTATCCCAGCCTTATATTTTTTTAAATCATTTTTATCTGCTATATTATATTCGAGTTAGTGAACCGCAATAGGTGGTGAGTAATGGATAATGACTCGGAAAAATAGAAAAATAATTCAACATGAAAAAATACTAAACTTATTGAAAAATAATTCAACATACTATAGAAATTTGATACATCGAAATAAATTAACAAGTAAGTATTGTGCTGAATGATCGGGAATGACGAAAAAAATTCTATACATCGAAATTCAAGATACCGGAGTACGAGATACCGTGGTTTCACTGTTTCACTGTTTATTTATTTATTTTTTTCATTGAACTCAAGACCGAGCAACTATGACCATTAGATGTTTGTGGGTTTTTTAGTAGGCTCAATAATATGGGGTAGGATACCGTTAGTTAGAACATGTCTGTATATATGGATTGAGATTAGAATGGTCACCCATCCGGGAACTAGTGGCACTGGTCGATGCTTGTCTTCAGAAATAAAGCCAACTATCTCGACACACCAGGCCACTTACTGTGTATTACATTATTATAATATTATTGTTAAACAAAAACTAACGTAAAACGAAATAATTCGAAATAGGTTTACATAAAAGTCATAATATTAGTGTCGTAGAAATGTATACTTTTATTTCACGCAATGTATTTTTATCATAGCAATCAATCCATGAATTTATCGTATTCCGTATCTTTACATTAGATGTTGTTATTATTCTTAACGATAAATACAAAAGTTGTAAAAGATTTTAATTCAAAATAACAATAAACTCGCGCGAAAATCGTACAGCGTTTGGATTGTAAAATATAACGAAAAACGAAACTGTTTTTTCAAATCCGCTTGTTGCTTCGTAGTATTGTTATTAATGGAATGGACGTAATAATATTATTTATTATTACGATTATTTAAGATCATATTATTATGATAAAACTCATAAAAAGACTGTACTATTATGACGCAACATCATAATAAGTATATCAAATAGAAGTCTACACAGAAGGTAAGTTAAATATTATACGATTAATATATTTCATAATTTATTTATAGGTTCGGTAGACTAAATCAAATTGGTAAGCTTAAATTTTTACTTCGTTATTGAAATTTTTTAGAAGATTTTTTTAAAGTAATTAATAGTAACTATTCAAGAGTATAAATCTCCTCTTATAGTACAATTTCCCATCATTTTAATGGTATAACATTCATTTGCAGCTGTAGAATTTATTTTTATATTTACAGCTAGTTCTAGTGTATAGTGCAAAGTTGAGGAAAACCAAATTATGAAAAAATTGTTAAATTCGAAAAAAAATTACTTCTTATCCAATTAACATAAATATAACTGAAACGTCTAGTCAAATTTAAATTCAGAATATTCTTAACCACACACAAGTCCGAATATTTCATATCGACAATGGACTACATCTCGTAATTAATTATAACATTGTATTTTAACAATATTCCAACTTCAAAAACTATGAATCAATTAAAAATATTATAAAAACAAGTATTATATTATATGAAAAACATTAATTTAGTCCTCTCAAAACATTGCATTATAGGCCACTTTGAATTATTGACGACGATTTCAAATCATATTTTGTAAGGTGTCATTGTCTCTTCTTACATTTTATTTGATTTTATGTCCACTCTAAAATAACTATCGCTCAATAATAATTATATAATAATATTGTGTAAATAAGTTTTCCCCGAACACCTGACGATCGAGAACCATTATATCTCTATTTTCCAGTTATTATTTTTTACTTTACATTATTTTTAATTCTGCGACACGTCTCACTGCCATTTACTACTAGTCGAATGCAATTGCGTTTTATATTTTGCTGTTCAGAGGACGGAAGGATTCAAGTCGGTCAACATTGATTCAATCGTATGATTAAATATGAACATTTATCTGGCACATTGCGCCGGTTTGTTAAGAATTATAACCGCTTACGGCATCGCTTATTGTCGTTAAATTCTTTTAAATTACAATTATATACGATTCATAGCTAGTTAAATTAAAACTATAACGATAATTTATGTCATTTCCGTACGATTTAAAGAATGCAAATTCGAGATTTACGAATTAATTTACTATTTTTTTTAAAAAAAATGTATATATAAATTCACTGTCGTTCAAAATATTATTTAAACATGTAGTATATGATTTTAAAAATATTAATTTTGGCATTAAAGCTGCGTTATATCGTTATTCTTCAAATTTATGATTTTATTTTCCGTTCGATTGTTTCTCCGCACGAAGACGTAATAATTTTATTGTGCATAGACCGATAATAATATTCGCACTAACAAAAATTTAGCACGAATAATATTTTTAAATTATTATAAAATATTTAAAATTGTTACTTTTTATTCATTTAACATAACATTTTGTCGTAATGTCTGTAAAATAATCATATATTAATATTTTAAATTGTATACAACTACTATAAACAAAAAACTTTTGATGAATATATCGTTTATATTTTCAAGTATTGGTTTTTATTAACAAAATGGTTTACCATTTTTTGTAGTTTTAACGAATTTTGTCAAATTTGATTTTTAAATACATTCAAAAAAACAAAAAAAAAATATAATCTTTTTTTTTTTAAATGCTCTCTTTTTTTTTTTAAATGCTCTATTAATACTAAAGTGAAATTATGTATTACATTTTACCAACATTAAAAAAAAACCTTTCTTTTAAATGTTACAAATACCTAAAATTGTCTAAAATTAGTTTGAATATTAAAAATAAAAAAACTGTGTAAAGAAATTAATATTTTATTAAATACTAAAAGTATATTTAAATTGTTTGCAGTTAATATTTTTTTGATAATATCAAAATAAAACAAGCTTTAAGTAAATAGATTGATATTCTATGCTTGAATATCAAACGTCTAAGTCAAGTATAGTTAAGTCTATAATCTATAAGTTAAGTCTAAGTATAATTCAGTTATTTAATTCATCTTTAAACTTGTATAAACTTAATAGAAATGGATTTGAATTTAAATCAATCATCAAAAAATTTATAAGGCTTTATGCTTAATTTATTTTTAGTTTTTAATAAAAAAAAAATTAATCATAATGAATATTGTACAAAAATTATATCAAATGTAGAAAAATGTTTATTTAAATATTTGGTGAAAAATTCGATTGCCTAGAGTTATTAATATTTGAATAATAACTGAAAAATAAACTCGATGTTGTCAAGAAATAAATTGATTTAAGAATTTCCGTTTTTCTTTACATTTTTTCCTCTATTATTCTTACTTTTGATTTATTTAATTTTTAGATCAAAATTACCAACTAAATTCTATTTACCACCAGAAACTACTCTCAAAGTTAAATATTGACGAATTGTTTCCTCTATATTATGTGTTTTTAAACACAAAAATAAAAACATACGTCATTGTAAATCCAAAATTCAAATCTTTCCATTTAGAATCTAAAATGTTTTTCATTTCATATAGAAGTTGGAAATTAAAGGCTTTTTTTATATTGTTTGAACAATGTTTATAATAATTATTTGAATTAGCCTTTTATAAATTATAGATATATATCGTACATACCGGTGTCTATGAAAATAAAACTGAATTTCAATTTATCATGTTAATTATGAAGCTTTTATAATATAAGTTTTACATAATGTTATTTAATGTATTCGATTTATTATATATAATATGTTTTCAATAAACTCCTTGGCTGAAAATCAGTACAAAATCTTAAAATAACTATGTAAATAATGTTAACCATAATTATATTTCTTAATAATCATTCTTATTATTTTATTTATTATTGCACACTGTTTTAAACATCTAAGGTGTAACATGTTTGCATTATAAATTATTGTAATACATACTGTATAGACAAATTATTAAGAAGTATTAAAAAAATATGTTGTCACGGCGTTATGGATAGGCATTTTAGCTACATCGCAGTCATGCGATTACATTTTTCTGAAATTTTAAATAACTCTCCAGATATTTAAGTAGTTGTATAGTTTCTTTTGTTTCTTATATTTTTTTTTTTTTTTATATCGAATCACATCAAATCCCGTTAAAAATTAATATTTGTAATTTTTGTTTGTTTTGACTTTGGTATTACAGTTAAATAAAAATTAAGCAGATTATTTTTTTACCGAAGTAAGTTTTTTAAATTCAACTCAATTGCTGTGGTTTCAATACTAAACAATTTTGATTTTTTTTTTTGCAACAGCATACACTTATTCACAGATGTGTTCCGTGGAACATTTTGTTCGTTGTTTATAACGATGTCGTGATTCTCTATTAGACTGATATCTCTGTTTCTCACTAACTGTCATTCACAGTCAGTGTATTTATTACCATAGGCATAGTATGGTAAGTATAAAAAGTTAAATATGCTAGGTCGAATATTTTTAAGTTTTAGAATTATTTTACTGTGTATTTTCCGGTAAAAATCTAACTAGGTAAAAACTATAATATATTGGTTCTTACGATTTGTTATACACTGATACCCATCGTATATAATCGATATATAATTGTTATTATTTAATAAATATTTAAATAACTGTAGTAAGGTACGGTGGGGATTATCCATCCGCACCTATAAGATGTATACACGTCGTACGTGCCGAGCGCACACAATCGCATAATAATGGTCACAATAAACGATATGCAGTTTCTAATGCATTAATTATAATATGTGTTGTAACATACAACAAATTGGCAACGAAGATAATTGGTTCTATAAGTGAAATCACATTATTTTACATTCGTTCGTAAATCGTATACAACTTGATAAATAGTGGGTGATCATACGGATGCGGATACGGATACGGAAGTGCGCTGCCGGGAATAGTAACTATAATTTTATACTTCTAAGTAATTGGTTCCCCTAGTACGTTCAAAAAAGATACGGAAATAAATTTTTTTATTTATTATTGTGGTTTCAAAATGAATGTCATTAGCCGAGAAAAAAAATATTTACATTATATAAATATAAATACATCATAATGATCATATATAGAAGTGAAAGTTATAACAGTGATAATGACAATACATCATTGGAGTGTTTAAATTCGATTATACAAATTGGTTTTTTAGGGAAATACATTAATAATTTAATATTTTTTATACGTATAATATTATTTTTTAAGTTCGTTGTATGTGGAAAGATTTTTCTTTCTTCGGATAACCTTGGGCATTTAAGGATGAGGTGTTTTATAGATATTAGAGATATATTACAGAATTCACATGTGGGTGTTGGTTTATTTTTCATTAGGTATACGTGAGTGATGTTTGTGTGACCGATTTTTATATGTGATCATATTATTTGTTCTCATCTTGTACAATGCAGGATATGAATTTGAAGTCAAAAAATTCTTAATTTGGTGAAATTTATTATTGAATTCCTAATCGTATAGTAGTTGATGTGCTTTATTGCTTTTTTATAGGGAGCATCTAATTGTGTCCTTAAGAGATAAAAGTTTTGTTTGTGGGTATTATTATAAGTAGCAGCTTCTTTAGATTTATCGTTTTTAGGTATGTTATTTTGTTTGAGTATCCAAAAAAAGGTTACGGCACGTAGGGGTAGGGAAGAGGCTCTTTCTTGGAAATTTTTTATTATTTCGTTTGTTGTCCCATGGTTTTTTATAGCTAGAATTAAACTATGGGAATCACTGGCTATTAAAAATGATTGTATTTTTCCGATTCGTTTAATTAAATCTAGGGCTATCAGAATAACAAGGACTTCAATGGTGAAGATAGAATTATATATTTGTAATGATATGCTCATAAATCATTATAACAAATTAATAAATTATATTAGATAAATAAATAACGGCCAGACTGTCGCGTGTAGAAATAAGACACCCCCAATAAAATCTTCATTACGGACAATAGAGACGATCCGTATTATTCGATCACGGATTAAGAAATAAATACATATTTTCAATGTTAAAATGTTGCACATGTGGCTTTCATATGGGCCGTCAGAGAAAAGAAACGGTCATAAAAAGTCTGTGCCGCCGAGGAGAAATCTATCTTTTTGAGGCACGAGAGCCTTTGATAAAGCCGCCTGACTCTCTCTGGACAGCTCATCCATATCACTCCATATCATCTAAGCAACAACCTCTCAATATTGAATCTACAAGCGACAACTGGACCATCTTTTGATCAAAAGTAATCAGTGTGTTATTTTTTCTTATTACTTCGATTCAAGTATTTTGAGTGATTAATTCGTGTTACCTTATCTTGCTACAGTATAGTCCATAGAGAACTGCGGACTAGGTAAGACTGTAAGACACATTAAAATATTCTAGTATACTACGTGTATCAGATTTGCATATTCGTCACATAAAATTATGTTGTACGGTATATTTAATTGAATTCTCGAATATACGACCTCGAAAGCCCTCCAAACATCTGGGGGAAGGTAATAGCGTAATTTTACTATTTTACTGATATCATTCTCCAGCACTTATAAGTGTAGAAAATAATATTTAACGTCCATCTTAGGCTAGGCTATTCTACCTATTAAATTTACGTTATTATATATTAGTGAGAAAAATTTGAATACATTTTCATCTGAAATTATAGCTAGTACTGATTTATCATTGGATTCATTAGTGTAAATAATTTTGTGGTTTTGGAAGTCATTTTATATAATGCAAATGCATTTTTGAAGGATTTTCGATAGTTCTGTGTTTTCTATTTTTTGAATCATTGAGGAGTTGATGTTAAGTTTCATTTTCCAAGGAGAGTACATGTATGATATTACAGGTAGTAGATTGGATAGGGGTGTATTTATTGTATCAAGCCATCGTTTTAAGCATATAGATATTGGCAGGTTTTTTTTTTTAGATAAATTGAAGGCGAAAAGAAATTGGTAAATAAGTTTGATAAAATATAATTTTCTTTGTCAGTTAACTTTTTAAGTCAAAATTTGTGGATGAGTCTATTGTGTCTTATATTGAGAGGAGGTTTATTTGCTTCACATAAGACGCTTGAGATGGGACTGGTTCTAAAGACACTAATGCTAAGTCGGATCCCTTGGTTCTGGATTGGATTTAATGAATTGAGTATTGAATTGGGTGCTGCTCCGTATATTATGGCATTGTAATTGATTATAGATAGGACTAGACTTTTATATGTTCTCATGATAATGTTTATGTTAGCTCCTCAAGCTCGATTAGATATAGCATTGATTATATTTAATCTTAATTTTGTTTTTATTTTTATAAAATTAACGTGATTGGACCAATTTAGTTGATTGTTTAGATGTATTTCTAAGAGCTTTATGTATTTTGTGGGTAATACTCGTATTAGAATGTTTTTCATGTGTAGATGAAGGGAGTCTATATTTTTATTTTTGTATGAGAATAGGATAATTTTGGATTTTATACGGCAAAATTTAAACCCAGTAGATTTTTCCCATTTGCTAATTTCATTGATGGCGTTGTGTATAAAAGTTTTTAATGTGTTTATATTTCTTCTTCTGCAATATATATATTGCTATCATCATCAAACATAATGGTTTTGAGATTGTATTATACTCGGTAATTCGTTAATAACTATTATAAAAAGTGTAACGCATACACTTGATTCTTGTGGTATGCTGTTTAGGAGTTTATAGTGACCAGAGTATATTTCGTTAAATTTCACTGAGAATGATCGAATTGATAGAAAATTTGAGACGTAGGCGAATATATTGACATTAGTTTTTTTGTTTCTGGAGTATATTTAATATTCGATGGCGCCAAACCATATCGTAGGCTTTTTCAATGTCAAGTGAAGTTAACAGGACGACCTGTTTGATGTTGAAGGCTACGTATACGACTTCTATTATTATCGTTAAGGTATCTATGGTAGATTTGTTACTTTAAAAACCAAATTATTGGTTGCAGCTAATGTTTGTATGTTTTAGTGCCCAGTATAATCTTTTACTGACATTTTTTTCGAGTAATTTGCTCGGGGTACATATTAAAGACATAGATCAGTAAAAATTGATTTCGTGTCGATCTTTGTTTGGTTTAAGTATTGGTGTAATAATGATTGAATGTAATAATTTTTTTCCATAATGTAGGAAAAGTCCTCTTTTTCCATATTAAATTGTAAATTTTTAGTAGTATAGAGATAGTTCTGTAAGGGAGTTTCTTGATAAATATGTACAAAATTCCATCATGACCTGTGATGTGTTCTGAATTGCATTTGGGGAAGTGTATCATAGATTTTTTGAAAATTTGTCGGTATGTTTAATTTTTGGTTATCATCGTTTGTAAATATAATTGTGTTGTCTGTTTCGGTATTTAGTTTTTGATTTCTAAATTCGTGGTAAAAATTTTCATCACTACTGTTTTTTTGTTTTTTAAAACTTTCAACGAGAACTTCGGCTTTTTCTAGAGTGAAGTTATATGTTTTGTTCCCTTTAAAAAGTGTTTGACGGATTTCATTTAATGAAATGTTCTTGAATAGCTTCTATTAGTCGGATCTTTTTCCATGCTTCTTTAATGGGTGTATTTGAGTTTAGATCATTAATAAGTTTTTTCCAAGATTTAGTTTTTTAGTGTTAATAATTCTTCTTGATTGGGCTTTGGCTTTTTTAAAATTAATGTAATCTGGGATTGTTTTTGTTCTTTTTTTGTATCTATTGAGTGCTTTTTTATAATTTTTTATAGCATTTATTCGACTACCAAAGAACAGGGGTTTTTTCGGAGTATAATATTGTTTTTCCAATGGCTTTATGGGCTGCTTCTATTATGATTGAATTAAATTGTTTTACAATTGTATCAATGTTGTTTAAATTCAATTCGTATTTGAGTATTTGGATTTCTAATAACATGTTATCAATCATGTCTGAGTATAGTTTCCAATTTAGATTTTTTAAATTCCATTTTTTAATAATATAGGGTATATTATTTCTTTGGAGTATTTTAATTAATAATGGCTAGTAATCACTGCTGAAATACCTGGTTTTAACTTCCCATATGAGATACGGGAAGATTGACGAGTATGCTAAAGGAAGATCGATCGTTGAAAAAGGTCCAATTGGAAGAATTATGATATGTAGAGGCTTTATTGTAAATGAGGGTAATATTTTTGTTTTCAATAGCATTCTCAATGATTTTACCACTAAGGTCGTTGTGATTATATCTCTCCAATTTGTATTTCTGCTTTTATAATAACAGACTATTATGTAAGGTATGGGCAATTAATTTATAATATTGTCTATTTCATGATAAGAGAATTCTCTACCATCTGGAAGATAAATATTAAATATGGTTATTTCTTGATTTAGGTGTATTCTTGTTTAACTACTTCTAGTTGTGTGTTGATCAGTATTTGTGATGATTTTATATTATTTTTGACTAGGATGACTACTATCCAGTGGGTAGCTAGTATAGCTAGTGAGCAAGGTTTGGATTTGTTTGTCTTTCTCTGAAATATCTCTGGTAATTTTTGACTTTTGTATTGTGATTATGTTATAAATTAGTTTCTTGAAGACAGATAATGATAAGTTTTTCATTTGTTATTAAAAGTTTTAGGTCAATAAATTTTTTGTAAAAATCATTTAGGTTCCATTATATTAGTGAATTAATTTTTGTTAATATATCATAATTGATATATCATATAATATAATGGGTTTAGAGCAAGTTGAAAAGAGAAAAAAATCTATTGGTTTGTTTGAAGGTAGGTTTTAAAGTTTTTTAGTAATTTTCCTAGACGAGTTTTTAGGCTGCAATTTGTAATAAAGGCCACATTTATGGTTTCTATTATTTGAATTGCATTGTAGGATTGTTTCAATTATATTTGGGTTTTCTTGTGAATTTTTGATCACATCTTTAAATTGAATAAATATGATCGCACGTTTTATTTTTGCAAAATATTTTTCATTAGTTTTATATTTTCATTTAAATTAGCGATTCAAGTGAAGGAGTTGTGTTTTTGAGGTCATGCGGATTTTGTAATTGTTTTTTGTTATTTTAATTTTCCAACCTATATTGTCGTTTTTACTTATATCTAGTATGGAATCGTCAATTGGAAGGTTTGATATTCCAATTGTATAAGTGGATTGGTTGTGGGAGGAGGGTGATAGTGTAAAGGTGGAGGAAGCCGGTCTCTTTATGCACGATAGCGATGCGATGGTTAACTTTTTAGTTGTATTGGCTTCATTTGGCTTGGGGGAGGGTTTATTGTTTAATATCTTGTTTTTTAAAATAATAGATGTTTTACCAGAAGTTGTTTTTAGATTTGGGTTTTGATTTGACATGTGTCCTTTTAATATACTGTGGAAACAGTTAACCATGTCGTCATTTATATATATTCTAAATGCAATATCGCTGTAGTTGATTACAATCAATGTCGGTTTGTTTCGAAAATCATCCGGTTTGACAAAAGTTTGCATTTTAAAACTTAATATATGATCAAAATCTTCTATATTAACTCCTGCTCTTAGTTTAATAATTCGAGATACTAAAATAAAACCACCATTAATTAAACTTCATTCGATAATATTATTTAAAATTGTTGGGCATAAATTAGATAATATTTTTTTTTCTGAAGTAATTAGTCGATAAATATTAATAATCAGATTGCTGAAAGTCATATTTTGGTGATTACATAGTAGATGGTCGATTCTTTATTTATTTGAAAGATAAACACAAAACCGACCATTAGATACGTGGGAAACATACATAATGTTTTTTGGCAAGATTAACTTTTCAAGGATGATAAGATATTCGATTTGTGGTATATTTTTGAATGTGTTGAATAGTTTAGCTAATTCTCATTAAAGAAGTTGTTCACAGTCAACTTTTGAAGTAATGATTGGATATATGTATTTTGTTTTGTGGAAACATAATTAAAGAGTTTGTTATTGAGTTGTTAAGATCAATAAGTTAAATAAGAATTGGTTCAGTCATTTTTAGTTATTTTTGTATGGGTATACTGCTATAATAATATTATTTAATATGTATATGATGATGCATAATTACCTGCTGTAGACGTCGATGTAACGTTGCGTAATGAATGTGCAGCGATTAGATAAGATAGAAAACATTGGAATGTACGTTTAATCGGTAACACGTAAAAAAGATAAAAATCTTTTTATCACAATTACGCAACTTTACCAGAGTGAACAGTATCATAAACGAAACGAAAAAGAAAGTGATATTGCTTTCGTCGTTATCGAAAGCCTCACACAAGCTACTGTACAGCCTTTACCTAACGACAGACCCTAACGATCAATCGTTTAAAACATTATCAAGTATGCTATCCAATCGTTTTGAGCCTGAAAAGTCATATTTCGCAGCACGATACCATTTTTATGAAACACGAAAATCAAGCGATGAAAGTGTGTCCCAATGGGGGACACGTTTAAAGGATTTAGCATTAAAATGTAATTTCGGTTCGGGACTGAACATAATGATTCGTGATATTTTCATGGTCGGAATAGGTCCAGGAAAAATACAAGGCCGGTAGCTAGAAGAGTATGCGTCTAGCACGGCCATAATAATAGCGAAAATAATGGAAGTAGCGACTGACAAAGAAACTTCGACGAACGTTTGCAAGTAATGGATAGCTAAGAGACTATCAACAACAGTGAACTTCACAAAGCCAGCGCAGCCCACAGCGGAGCGTACATATCAATCAACTCACCAAGACAGAGGAGAGATAAAGACGTACAATGCTAGCGACAATAGGAAATGCCAAGTTTACGGACGCACAAACCACAATATCTCAAACTGTAAGTTTCAAGTTTATTCTTGTAATACATGCGGTAGCGTGGGATATTTAGCACTAATATATATATATATATATATATATATATAAAAGAAAGTCGTGTTAGTTACTTCACTTATAACTCAAGAACGGCTGAACCGATTTAGCTGAAAATTGGCAGGGAGGTAGTTTAGAGCCAGGAGAAGGACATAGGATACTTTTTATCCCGTTTTTACGAAAGAAAATTTTGGAAAAACTCAATCCCGGGAGGTGCTCAAATAGG
>JACXSJ010002314.1:0-48923 GCA_014851325.1 Pentalonia nigronervosa | reverse complement strand
TGATTTTTATTTTGTATAAAGAATTTAAATAATTGTCAGTAGTTTGTTTTAATAATATATAATTATAATTTTTACGCAGCTTAAATGTTATGTGTCGTGTATTGATCAGCTTTTACTAAGTCAATTTGTATATCCTAGGATGTACACAACGTGTTTATTAAAAGCCCGAATAAAATTAAGAATTTCAGCATTTACTGAAACCTAGGTTTACCTAGTGATCGGGCATTTACGGTAACATATACATCGTACAAATAATCTAACAATTCATCGAAAAAAAAGTATCATTAAATGACGGAATTTAATTTCTCCAGTTCAAAAATATTGAAATAACAAATATATGTGAAAATGGCCACTAAATGTTTTTATAAGGACTGAAATGGCAATGTCAACGAAGGGACTGCCATAAAGAGAAAGGTATTAGAGTAAATAATTAGCTGACCGGTTCGTGATTACGGATAAATAGTATTGTATATTTTATATACTCTTGGGCTCATGAACTTACTTCAATGGCATATTGCAAACGTGAATTGGGTATTAGAAAAAATGCAGTTAGCCGATTGGAACTATTTACGAGTAGTTTGTGTTTGTTGGCGCATGGAGAACAACAACAATGAAGTAGGTCGTCGAATTATTAGATTATTTGTATGATGTATATACTACTACGATGAAACCTGACTTAACGGACACACTCTCTTAATGGATAAAATGACCAGGTCCTAACAAAAATGATAGACATTTCAATGTATTTCGACCTGTTTATAATTGACTCTATCACGGACACGAATACTAATATTCACCCCGGTGATTTCATAAAGCCGGTCCCACATGACTCGTGTAATCGGCGAATATTCGTCAGTCGTACTACTTTGCGAGTCGTGTATGAGGTAGGGTTGACGGTATCGAAAATAATTTTCGGTATTACGGTATTGATTTCAATACTGGTTTGAAACGGTATACCGAAAAAACCGAAAAGTTCCGGTGTACCGAAAAACCGAACTGTTTCGGTATACCTAAACACCGATATGGTACGGTATACTGAAATAATAAATAAAATCTAACTAGTATCGATATTTTTTACTTTAATATGGGGCTGACGATATTTTCGGTATACCGTGAATACCGGTCTTTTCAAATTATTTTGATAAACGGTATATCGTAAAAAAACCGTATAAACGGTATACCGTATAAACCGTATCAACGAGGAAACTTTTCTATTAATAAAATTTCCTCCGTTTTTAGTTAAGTTGTGACAGCTTCTTCAATATGGCCCATTTATTTAAAGCTTAAGGAATCAATACTTCAAAACAATGATAACTCAAGATATACACGTGATCTTACTCGATGTGAAAATCAAGATGATAATGGTGATACTGAAGAACTCTTTTCAACTACATCTCAATGTGCACTGTCTACTGGTGAGATAACCTCTTACCTCAATAGTAATGAAGTTGATGAAACTAACAACAGTGATGAAGATACTTCTGCCAATACCAGTAATGATACTTCCTCAGACATCATGTTGAATCACTTAGAAGAACACATAAAAAGAGCCATTAAAACACCACTTTTTAAACGATACGATAGTAATCAAGCTAGACCAGTTTTACAAAAAATAAGTTTTCTGGATCCAAGATACAGAAGTCATTACATCGAATTGGCACAAAAGGATTTTATCATACGCTTAATAAAACAAGAAATGGACGAAATTGGACACCAAATGGAAGTTGATGAACATGACAAAAACACAAATAATGGAGGTTGGTCTAATAATAATTATTGAAATAATAAACAATAATATGTATAACTGATTTTGGCTAAATGTTCACAATATTATAGGATTGGCTGCATTTTTGGAAAATCTTTCAAACATACCTGTTGAAACAAATTCCATACAAGATTTGAATCAAATAGAACTTGACAAGTATTTATCATTGCCAAGAGTTGGTTTTCATTGTAATCCTTTACAATGGTGGAAAATATTCCATTCAGAATTTCCAACATTGGCAAAATTAGCTATGAAGTACTTGTGTATACAAGGCACAAGTGTACCAAGTGAACGGATTTTTAGTTGTGCTGGTAATGTCATTACTGATCACCGATCCTCATTGTCTCCAGAACATGCTGAAGAGTTAATTTTTTTGTCTATGAATGCCAAGTATGTTTCTAAGTGACTTACTCACTGTGACATATAGCGCACCTACACAAATAACTGCTGTTGCATTGTTTTTTTTTTTTAAATTGTTATTCTTTCGCAAGACGCGACATTGTTATATTATTTCTTTTTCTTTTTTTGTTTAATTCCTAAATGAATCTATCAGTAATTAAAATTGTGATGATTATAATAAATATATATATAAATATTTCTAAAAGTTTTCTTACTAACATGATATACTTGCAGGTTGGATGATTTACAGTGAACTTTTTTATATTCCTACTCTCAATAACAACACACATTAACTTAATTTGAAGCAAACAATAATAATTATAAGTGCAAGTTTTAGTGCTTGCTGTTTTCCAGTATCAATGGCAATAATATAGATTATAATATGTATACTCTACCTAATATAAAGACATAAAGTATAATATACTGTGTATAATAACCGTAAATATAATGTAGATGGTAAATAGGTACATACTTGGAATAAATAATAAATAGTAAGTGTGATTAATTTATTAAGTAGGTACAATGTTTGATGATATACCTAATATACTAAAAACTAAAAAGTTCATTGAAAACAAAAACCTTACACTCAATGGCCTGCACCATGTTAAAATCAGAGTTTTAATGTGGGTGTAGTAATATACCTACTGGCTACTACTATAATATTTACACATTAATTGTAGGTACATTATAATATATACAGAAATACAGATAGGTATTGCTTATTTTTAATATTAATTTCATTCTGATTCATAACTTAAATATTTTAATATGAACATGGACATATTATTACAGTTTTACAAAGACTAGTAACGGTGTACCGGTATTTACGGTATACCGAAAATGCCGTCAGCCCTAGTATGAGGTATTTAATCGTAAAGCACGACGATTATTTTTACTCGCCGAGTCACTTGCGGTTTCCCGTCAGTGTCTGATACAACACGAGTGACTCATGCTGATAAGAAATTTAATCTTGGATTTTCCCCAAAAATAGATTATTATTTATTGTTAATTTCATTATTTCAAATAAATATTTGGTGATTACGAGTCGTATAGGAGCATTGGCGATGACGAGCAAAGTATATACGATTGACGAATAATCGGTGAACACACGAGTCGTGTAGGAGCAACATAATTACAAACATCGTACATCGTACAAACTTGGCAAGTACACTCGCCGAGTATACGCTCGCAAAGTACACGAGTCGTGTGGAACCGGCTTAACGGACAAAAATGTTATGAAACAGCATCGATAAGGAACGCAATTAGTTAATTCAGTGAAAACATGGATTACAACCTATTACATTATCCCTAATTATGATAACATTAATTGCGAGTATCTATTAAATTTATGAAGTTGAAATACAAGTTTTTTCGATTTCTATAAGTTCACGGTCAGAGTTGTATATTTTTCTTAGTAATTCCACCTCCCGTACCGGGTAAAGCTCCAAATTTAAAACATAAGATGGACATTATTCGTTTTAAAAACTAGCGGCGGTTGGTCTATTCGTAAACTTGCTGACATATTTGACATTGGTAAAACGGTAGTGGCCAAAGTTTTGAAGAATAAAGAAAATATTTTACGTCGATACAACGAAAATTCCACAAACGAAAAATCTTGCCTATTCCAGAGAAACGGGCCAGGTGAGTTGATTGATAAAATTGTTTTAGAATGGTTCAACCGTGTTAGAAATAAAAATGTGCCTGCATCTGGACCAATCATTCAAGTAAAAGCTTTAGAAATTGCCCTTGAAATCCAGTGTGATGATTTCAAAGCTTCCAATGGCTGATTAGAGAACTTCAAGGTACGGCATAATATAGTTTATAAAACACACTACAACACATTGCGAATTTGGATGACGTTCGAAATGCACACGATCTAGTAAAGCAAATTGATGTTTTAAAAGAGATTACATGGTTAAAAAAAGCGTGGACAGAAATTTCTTCAAACTGTTTCAAAAAAGCAGACTTTCCGTTCAGTGAACCTCTAGAAGGCGAAAATGAAGTGAATGGGAATGAGTTGATTGAATTAATGAAGCTTCTTCCGTTGCCTAGAAACGACGATTTTATCACATTGGACAGTAATTTGTCTACAGAATGTAGCTCAGATGATAAAGTTGTGATTTTAAATAACATTCAAACTAAATTAAATCCCGTGGAAGCCGATGATGAGCAACAAATTGATGACCAACTAGAAAATTCTGAAATTAGGACGTTTAAAATTATTCAGAAGCTCTTAAACAACTTATTCGTCTGAAGGAGTTTTATTTGAATAAAGGTGATGAAAAAGGGTTTTCATGCGTGAGCGAATTAATTATCCATCACGAGTTGGAAATAACCAAATCGAAGTTCAAAAAACAAACATCAATATTATCATTTTTTAAGAAATAATTAAATAATAAAGATTATAACTAATATTATAAAATATAAAATAATATTAATAAAATGTACAAATTTTATATATGTATAATGCTTGTAGATTAATTTTATCTTTAAAACACTGAAACCTGTCTACAACAGATACCTGAATATAACGGACAATTATTTTGGTAACGTGACTGTCCGTTATATACAGGTTTCACTGTATATGGATGACGGGGCTTTAACAAACCTAAGTGGCGGAGCTCTAAAAAAAACCAGTACCGTATTTTCTTATCAAATGATAATATTAAATTTGTGATGCATGTGGCCAATTGTTGGACGCTTTTTGTGGTGTTAAATATATTTTTATGCTAAAATATATTTATTTAATTAATACACCATTTTTGTTTTTTGAAAAAAATTAATTTTTTTGGGGCATTTTTAGAATTTTTAGGGAATTTAAATCCGAGCCCTAATAATTACGTGGGCAAGAGTAAAATATTTAAATAGTTGAAAGAATGAACACAGTTTAGTAGTAACATAACAAAATCTTGACCGCCGACCTCCAAGTTGCCTCTATTTATTTTGTACATCGGCACGTCGCAATATTTTTGTTTAAACCAACCCCTACGATTAAGGACTTATATACACAATTATGATTGAGTATCAATCACTCCTAAATATCAATATATTGATATTTAATAATAAATATAATATTATATATAATTAAAATAGTTGTACTTAGGATATTAAAAATTCATTATTATTTTAAATTCTTTATTGTTCTTTAAGTGTTTTTTCATAATTATAATTAAAGTATTATAAATATATCCAATTTTAAACATAAGAATATTTTGAAAATAACATTAAGTTGATAACATATTATTATTATAATATTATAAATTTAATATTTTTAAAAAAAATAGTTAAAGAGAACATTTCAGAAATATTAGTAGTTTAATATTACTTTTTCAGCTCAGGATAATGTTATAATAACATTAAAAGCATAATATTTATTATTTAATCGAGTTGTAAAGTTATTATAATATTGATGTTATAGAATTGCTGTCTGCGAAACAATATAGTATATGTTATAATATGTACTTTTAGGCAGTATATTACTCCCCTTTACTTTAATTAATAAACTAAAAATTAAGGTTATCTTTGATATATTTTAAGTCTTTATGATGGTCAGTGGCGTCATTTTATATATTTTTTTAAAGGGGCCGAACAAATAAAATTACAATATATGAAACACGACTGCTATAACTTAATTAAAAATCGAAAATGTTAGATAGGTCTTCTATTATAGAGGTTTTTTTGAAATCATGGATAAATTTAAGAGTGATTATTTTGTTTTTAAAATGTCTATATTAGGTATAATATCCGCGACTATATTGTTTGAAGTAAAAATCTATAAATATTAACTATTATCATCGTGACAAAAGTTCTTAGTGCTCGCACAATATTATATTTCGTTAAAATTAAAAAAATATATAGTTATGTTATTTCACCAACAATCGGCTCAACAATTCGACTGTTTTTACAATCAGATAGGATCAGATGACGCACCCCCTCAAATGACGCCACTGACTAACTAAATCAAAATAGAAATATGATTCATATTAAAAATAATCAAAAATACATTTCCCGCTAATAGAACTGCGGTGTTTTAAAACATGCAAAAAAAAAGCATGATTGATATTGTGACACATGATCTAATAAATAATATCCGGCGACAAAATAACCAGATCAAAAATATTCCGACATCGATAACCGCCGATAATCAGTTTTCTAGTTTTCGTGTTGTATCTAAATTTATTAATTTTCTTAAAACCGAACAAAACTTGGTGAAAGCTAAAATAGAAAATATTAATTTAGTAGAAAACCATGCATCGAAAAGAAAAAAATATATTAAGATTTGAACCAGCGAATCGAAAATGTTGTATTAAATTAATTATCAAAGAGGCGATACAATAAATTATTTAAAAGGTATTGACCATAATTTTAATTTTTAATTACAGTAGATTCTCATTATGTCAAATCTCAAGAGGAACAGGAAAAAATTCGAGATATCGAGTTTAATTTAAAAAATTTAAAAACTATAATATATATATGAATAATAAATAATATGAATGCTAATAAACATAAAATGCTAAATTAATTAACAACATCTTCCAAATTAGATAATGCAGAAAAAGCCTATTTTCCATATCTGTAGTATAGTCTCATCAAAATGTCTTAATGTTTTTAAAGCATGTTTAGCTTGTTGAATTGTAGAAATATTTTTGAAGAATAACCTGTTAAAATGCCAGAAAGATTTTTAATCCAATTTTAACAATAATGTGTGTCTACTGAATGCACTATCCGCAAACTTTTCAAAAAACTACATCATGTCTTTTTTTCCAATTTATAATGACAGTTTCAAGAGGAATTCAATGTAGTTCGAGATAATGACGTTCGATATAACAAGAATCTACTGTATATTTTTATTATATTATTTTTATTACTCATAATTTTGATTTTATATATATTTATTATAAGATAACAATTATAATTTTACAGTCTATAATTATTTTAAATTATTGTATATTTGTACGTGATATAAAAATACCGGATATTTTAAATCAGGTTATTATGAGTACAAGATATTATTTATCGGACCAAATGGTGTGGAACCAATTGATACTAGTATCATAATTTTTAAAATACCAAAAAATATATTTTTAACTGGCTATCAGTGTAAACTCAACAAAAAAAGTCGCTCAGTTGCTAAAATAGGTTTCGACTTTCAAATGTATATCTGTCATTGAGTAGGAAATTTGCTGTATCTATAATGGTCATAATCTTGTCAAGCAGTGGCATGGTGAGATTTTCTAGGGGTCAAAGTCTCTATTGGTTATTTAACGGATGGGTAGGTACTGGATATCATTAAAAATTTGCGTAAAGATATTTAAATTAAGCAATAATTAATAAATAATACGTAAGTAGTTCAGTAGAATAATGAATATTAATTTTGGGGGTAGGTATGTTGGTATTATGTATATGGCCCCTACTCAACAATAGTAATTGGTCACTGTTGTCTGTCGAGAATACATTTCAAATGTATTCAAATACTTGGTGTCATTTGTATTTTAAATACGTATCAAATACTGTCTTTCAAAAGTATTTCAATATTAATGCAAATACATTTTAAAAGTATTCAAAATACTATTTACAAATACTTTTTTTTTTATATTTTGAATTTCAGACGTATCATTCCTATTATATTTTAATCGGGTCAAGTTAAACTTCACCTAGGTAGAGATATGCATTTCAACTATCAGGTATATGATCTGCGTATTGATACAATCTTAGAAAAATTCTTAATAGCATTAATATTTTTTTAAGAACAATTTTTAAATTAATAAAATTCGGACCAAAAATATTGGTCGTTGAAATACAACTGTAACAAAAGAAAAAATCTATTTATTATTCTGGAACAAAATATAAAGAAAAAGTATTTTTTAAGTACCTACCTACTTATTAAAATACACTTTAATTCATAAATCATTGAGTTACGAATAACGATTCTGAGAGATGAAGTAGTAGACAGTGTATGATAATTTCTGTTTCTATGGATATTTTATAATTTGATGATGTGTATCTGTATAATCCGACTTGGCCAGGAAAGAAATGAACATATAAAGTACGTCATCATACCCATATTGGCGGTTATTGTCTTTCTGTTTTATGGTATAGGTGTCTTAGTTCACTGCAGGCAAATCGGCATCAGGAGGGAATCATAAGTTCTTACACGAGAGTGGAGCATAGCAGGTAAAAAAATACATACGTTCATTTTTATAAATGAATTATGCAAATGCCTACACGAATATAAAATTGAGACGTGTAAGTTTCTATATACGGTAAAAAAGGTACGTATCGATGATAAAGCCTACAGCATGTAAACTTTTAAAGAAATAAGATTTTTTTTTACTCTTAGCAAATAATTTTTGTGTAATTATCTCGGTTTATATTGGACGTACGAAAATAAATTTCGAACAACAATTGTAAAGGATAGAATTATCAATAATGTGATTGCACTTTTTGATCATGTACTATTTTAACCGTTTTAGCGATACATAAATTTACGATAGTATTTATATTATTGTTATACACTCATAATTTTGTGTGGTTAACATTAAAATTTATATACCGCGACGGCACTGTTGAAATAGTAACAAATAATATATTATGAGCATTTTTAGTTTAGCCATCGTGGTCATTTTTAATTTTATTATTAATTTAATATAATATATTAAATTTAAAAGATAATTTAAGCCACAAAACTTATAATCATAGATACGTTGCACATACTGTATATATACTATACGTATTAAGGCCCATGAGCACAATTAGAGTAAAAGAAATTGGGGAGGGGGTGACTTAGTCCCCTAATTACACACATCTATAGGCCGCCAATGAACTCGGAATAGTGGGCTGGATCCTTCCCAGTCCGTCCTGCCTATGATATTTTTATGTATTTTTTTTTCAATTATTAATTTATAAAATGCATCATATTTTTATAATTTTTTTTAAGGCATCATCAGACTGATTAAATATACATATATTTTACCAAATACGGTAACTTACAAAGGGCCACAGAGGCGTCATTTTGTGGTAGCAGGTGTATACTTTTGCCCAATCCTATATTTAAAAGTATAACTTTGGGCCGGTTGCTGGGTTCACATAAACTGGCCTAGGCTCGAAATGGGCCGGTAAGCTACCCAGAGCATGGGTTGGTCATGACTATTGGGCCATAATTTTGTTTTATACGATAATGAGAAATTAGTACAAACATTAGTTATGTTATTTTTATTAAATTATCATTACATTTATCATTGTTATTAATATATTTCTTTTTCAGTGTAAATTGTATTTAGCCATTAAGGCAATATGCCGATTTGAGTAATGGTTATCGGGTTATGTATATATTCGAATAAGTCATTACTATTGTGTTAAAAAAAGCGGACATAGTTATTATACTTGATATAAATATTGTAAAAGAGTAATACAGTATTCACTATTTATAACACTATAGTTGCGTGACTTAGCGAGCGAAGCGATCAGTGTCTGTTTTTTGGTAGGTACGGGATAAAAAATATTATACTTAACTTAACCGGCCCGGTTATTATTATGCCTTCACTAGCAAATATTGAAATGACTTCCCTGAACTTACATAATATATCATTTTTCCGCTGTATAGGAAAGAATTGACATAAGGACCTTTTTTTTACCGGTAAATAAAAAAATGATAGGGTCATTATAAACGCAGAATTCTGGTACGATACTCAATAATCAAGGTTTCCCAAAGTATATAAAAATAAAATACACCCACGATATTTTCCCTAGATTTATGAAAAATAGGTACCTACACGAAATCATTTAACATATTAGCAATAGAACAAACAATTTTTGCGAATGATTAGTTAGTAAATATAAGTATATCTAACAAGATAAAGCAACAATGTGGGTTGAATGAACACGTTGTGGATAAAATGTAAACAATACATTAACGTCTAAGAGTTAAAAAAAAATACAATACGAGACAAACTAAACATAAAATGTGAGAATTACTTAAATACAGAGTAATTACAATAGGCCTGTTATTAAATAATATAAATAACGAACTTTATGAAATAGTTAATAGTCAAATATTACAAATATTTCATATTTTAATTCAATCTAATGTTTTGGTAAAAGAATTAAAAAATATTATTTTATTTGATTTTTCAAAAAAAAAATAATTAAAATAGCTATTTTGTAGAGTTTATTTTTTTGAAAATGTTGACGTTTCGACATTTTATTTTGATTAATTGCCCGTGGTTTTTAATAATTTTTTTGGTTTCGAGAAAAATTGTGTGTAATTTAACACCATAATAGTTCATAATCATGATTTAACGTAATAGGTATACCCATATAAAAAATCGTGGTCCATAATTTAATATTTTGATATTATTTCGTATCGTTTTCTGATAAGACTTATTTAATCATTAATTATTGTTGTTTTACAAAATATAATTCTGGACATCTAAAAACATTATTAAACGTAATGGGAGCGCGTAAAATGGCCGAAAATATTTCAACAGACAACTATTTGCGCAGACAGTATTTTAGCCGACCAATATTACAGTCGACAGTATTTCAGCCGAAACGTATAAAAAGCCGAATATTTATAATAATAAGTGTTATCACTTATCATATTATATTGATATCTATTATTTAACATTTATTTTAATTTTTAATTTTCTACATGGAACAATTAATTTACATACATTATAGTCATTATACATATTAATTAATATAATATAATAATATATAGTATAAATTCAATGAAATATTTTATTTCAGGACTAAAGGAGACAAATATAGGCAATTATATACACGAATCCACGTAAAATTTTGAATAGTCGGAAGGGTGTTACCAATTGTCGAACTTCAAGTCTAATTTTAGTTGTCGGCCATAATATTTGTCGTTCAAAATATTGTCGGTACTAATATTTGTGGGCTTTAATATTTTTGGCTAAAATATAGTCTCTCGACGTAATTAGATTAATATAAAAATAAAATATTGAAACATCAAGATATTCAAAAAAAAAAAAAATAAATAAACCCAAAAACCGTTATCTTCAATTTTTTTTTTTATAATCGAATAAAATATTTTTTCAACTCTTTTACCAAAACATTAAATTAAATTAAAATATAAAATATTTGTAGGATTTGTTTATGAGTCTCATAAAAAAAAAAACCTAACAGAATTATTATATCTCCATTATTTCAAAGGATATCGCAATGGGTAAATCCTCACAGGAAATTGTATAGCATTTAGTAAATTTTCAAATGTGTTTCAAACTATGTACTCTCTCTAAACTTTCTAGGTATATCTGAAATTTTACTAAACATTTCTACATTTCTAGTAAGTATAAAAACAATAATCTTTTGATAAAATATACAAGGTCAGATTATGTTCATTTGGTTGACTGACGAAATCTATTTTAAAATTTCCTGGTTTAGTGTCGACTTTATTTCCTTGAGGCTACTAACAAATGCTCCCTGGTACGTTTCAAACCTTTCCCTACATAAAGACTTGAAAATAACAACTACCACAGAACTGGCCAAAATAACTTACAAACGTTTCCATCAAAATCTAAACACACACACTAACCCATTCATATCACAATTGTCTACCTTCACTCTACCTAAAAACCCACCACGCAGACTCAAGCGAAAATGGTGTAGAGATTAATTAAATTAAAGAGGTGTAACCAATGGGTTGCTTCCTTATCATGATACTCATGTCAATTTAATCTATATTATTCAAATTTGCTTATTGTATTATATTTGTACAGATTGTAAATGTTCTTAATAAAAAAAAAAAAAAAAAAAAAAGTGTCGACAATTATTGATGAATAATAATTAATTTAAACATATAATGTTCATTGTTTTCTTGTTTCCGGTGTTCCCCCACGAAATTTTTGTTATCTACTTAACACTTATTGCTAATTGATTTTTTTTCAGTTACTCTTTCGAGTGTAGTCATTTAAATTTATAACGTTGAGTAACTTTTTGTTTTATAAAATATAATACTCTTGTCGTAGAATACTGACCATTGCGAGTGATATTCTAGTTATGGAATAAAAATATATTAAAACTAGTGGTTGACCAAACAGGAGTGGTATGATTATATTACCATCCTATTTTAAACTTCTATGAAGTACTCAACATCTCAAATACCAATCCGGCTTAAGGAAACCACCATCAAAGTTGAAGATTAAAGCATTTTTACGGTTCTCAAAGGTGAAGAATAAGTCGAAAAATATCAATAACATAAGAAAATAAGTTCTGGAAAAGTCAATTCTCTTAAAAAATTGTCTATATTTTAGAACCCTATATCAGGGATAAATAACGGATCGCGGCTCGCGAATTCAGACTGGAGACACATTTTTTTGGACCCTGATGGTTCAGGGGCGTAATTAAGGGGGGAAGGGGTCTAGAGAGCCTTTGATATTCTATAAATTGGTATTCCAAACTACTACTGTACTTAAAAATATAATAAAAACGTATTATTTTGTGTGTAAAAAAATGTCTATACCACCTCTACAGGACAAACTCCTAATTACACCATTGTGGTGGTTGCATACATAATTATAAAATATATAATATTTATTTATAATATATCCAGTTTTTACATTTTCACAATAAAATTATGAATACAAATATTTTCTGATATTGTGATTTGTGGATACAGTTGGTATACACACGTGTCTCCATCACTATTACCACATTTAATCTTGCAAGCTCATGCAAGAATTCATAAATGAATTTTTATTTATCTTAATTAAATATTTAAATTATTAAACACCTAATATTTATTTACAAACTTTAAAAGTCAACATTTCCTGTCATTAGGATAATTTTTCTTCCTTTGGTTTCTTAAATTTAAGTTTTATGAACGTTTTTTCTGCTTTCTCAAAATAATATACTTACATCATTGTAAAATCTATATACATTTCACCCCTCCCAAATGTACATTTAAAACATTTTTTTTTAAAGTTTCAGGTTTGTAACATTTATTCATTCATCACTTCCCAGAATCTAAAATACAGCAAAAAAAAAAAAAAAAAATAATTATAGATATGTGAAAAAACAAAAAAATCACATTGTACTATTAAACTTCCTTCAAAATTAAAAAGAAAAGGAATAAACTATAATAACTCCATAAAATTGATGTTGAAGTTCCTCTTCAAGAAGAAACATCAATAAGAAAACTTCAAACCCCTTTAAATGAAGTTAACGTCTTATTTAAAAAATAGAAACCTAACATCAACAAATGTAGTTTTAAAAATATACAGTAATCTCCCACCGCGTTTATGTTTACAAAGGTAATATATATGTAAGAAAGGTATCAAAAAAATGACTTAAATTATGATTCAAGTAAAACTTACCAGGAAAAATTGTAGAATCAAAAAACCTCATGCATGGCTATGAAACTCTTCATCCATCCCTTAGCAAATCTTAAATAAAATCATCACTCTTACACTTCTATAATGCAACAGTATATGTGTCAGTCTTTTCTACAAAAAGTAAAATATACAAACATCCGAATTCTTATGGATAAGTATTATTTAAGGCCTCACCAGGAATATTCAAATCCTCAATGATACGATTATATCCTTTTTACACCATTAGATAAAAAGCAAAATTAACTCATATGTCAAAAAGTAACACTTGCATACAAATTTTGTTATATAATATGATTTAATCAAATTATTATAATTTATTAAATATATCTTTTCTAAAATTATTTATACTATAAATAAATAAATATGTATTATCAAACTTGTAATATGTTTGAACATTATGAAAAAAAAATATGATATCAAAGAACTTGATAAGGAACAAATAAAAAATTAGTAATAGTTGATTTATAGGTTATACAAAAATACATCATATTTATTTTTAATATATTTCATAATTTAACTTAAATGTACTTCAAAATGATTCTATTTTTTTTTTTTAATTTAATTGTTTAATGAACACTCAAAATAAATAACTCTTAACAATTTTAATTCTATGTATTTGTGTAAGTAGAGACAGACAATTAATATTAACCAAAAATATAAAATCTGTTCAGTATTCATCTACATTAAAATTATAATTAGTTAACATGATACCAAAAAGAATTTTCAGGTAAATTTTATTTCAGCAAATCAAACTTTTTAAGAAATAAAATTAATTAAATTGAGTTTACAATTGTTTTTGAAAAACTATACACATTCATGTTTAAAAATTTTTTTCTTTTTTAATTATTGGTTACCAAAACTGATTTATTGACAACATATAAGTGATATTAAACATAATATAATGATACAATGTTTTACATAGTATCGTGAATTCCTAAACGAAAGATGTCATGGGCACAATAGAAAGTACTACCTACTGATTTTAATACAAACACTTGATTGAATGGATGAGGTGGATCTTCATCACACTGAAATATAAATAAGCAATTAAAAATAAGTTTTATTACAATAAAGAAATAATTTTTACCTGTAAACGACCTAAGACATTGATTAATATACCACCATCAAACATTGGCTGTGAGTCAACTGATGTTACAACTCTATTGATTTTTTGGAAAGTTAAACTCTAAAAAAAAATATGACTCATAATAATATTATATATATATTTAAAAATATATCTTTAAATAATAAATTGACCTAAGAACAAACTTATCACCTGCAATAAAATTATAAATAATTCATATTTTGTTCACTTTACGAATTGATAAACAGGTCAAAATAAATCTAATAAGCTACAGTATAAATATTTAGTAATATTCAGTGTTGGTCTGACCATAGGCATTAGTCCGTGAATATAAATGCTTCAGTTGTGTTTGTGTAAGGGCCCCGCCTCAGATTCCAAGATTTATAAAAAAAGTTATCATGTAACTACCATCTGTCCTTCATGCCTTCGTATTTAGTCTTAGGTTACATATATATATATATATAATATTATTTAGTTGACTATTGCAGATTGCAGTAAAATATTGAAATGTGTATATTTATTACAACTTTGTTAGAAATATATATCATAATTGACAGTCAAGAATTAATTGTAACAATAGGAAATTCTTCAAATCAATTAAAAATACTCAAAATGAATATATAGCTAATACATTTAATTGTTTGATTCTTTATAATGTTTATTTAATATACAAGTACAATTTAATTTTTAATAGATTATATATTTTGATTAATTTTTCAGGGCCTTTGTATATTTTAAGTAGAGATTTTTAAAAATAAACTTTATGAGCCTTTGGTGAGTCAGGTCGACACCGGTATCAATGTATAATGAAATATTTAAAAATTATAAAACAACTTAAGATTATAAACTAATAATTATATAAGGCTGTACAATACCTACTAATGCTCTTATTAAAATATTGAAAAGCCTTATAATATATTCTATATGTTTCAAAATTTAAGTAAATTTAATTTGTTGATTATATAAACTAAACTAATAATCTATAAACTAATAAACTCACTATCTTGCAAGCATGACAGCTAGAAATAAGAAATGTGGGAGTAATATTTTTCTAAAACTAGATATGCATAACATGCATATGTGTGGATATCACTAAATTTCTGATAATGATTAATATTATGTTTAGTAGCATAGTTATTGATTATCTATAAATAAATAAATATAAGTAAAAAATACTTGATTACTTTACACATTTTATATCATAAGTTATTTAAATTATTTATCTTTTTACTAGTTTAAAATTCATTTATACATTTTCAATAGATTTTGGTAATAATTATGATTACATAGAATTCTGGGTATGATTAATGACTGTTTTACTACTCGAATATAAATATTTTAGTACAAAATCTGAATTATTACTATTGCTTGATAATAATTAAACTATGTTATCAGTAGGGTTCACACATTATATTAAAATATAAAAATTTAGTTGTTTTCACTCACATTTAATTTTTCCATTATTTTAACTGTACCCTGTAGTTGAACACCTTCAAAAGTCATAAAAGACGTTTCCGGCTGTAACAAAAACAAACATGTTTGCGGTGTGAACAATCAAACTTTAAACAATTCAATATTTTTATACTAAAATTTAGCAAATTACAGTGATTAATAATATTGGGTCGGAAAATAACAAGGTTCAGTGTGTGCCGAGACATTACACCACGTTAGAGAAAAAAAAACACTCACGTTATACATTGCAGCTAGCGAAGGCCTTTGGGATGGGTCGTCAAATAGCACGTAATATTGTTGTACGAACCCCTTTCCAATAGCCTCGTAAGCTGGATTCAAAGACATATTGTGATGGTTATATTGTTGAACGGCAGTTGTTAATTATTTCGAGTCCGGCGAGAAACAATGTGTAACATTCATCCGTGAATTGTCCGTGAGCTGCTTATGGAGTAGTACTTGTACGAGCACGGGTTACAGAGTGTCGTACAGATAGACGTTAATTTTTTTTCTAATACCAAGGTTGCGGTTAAAGGAAGATATCGTATGATAAGCAAAACCGGTAAACGTAAAAAGCGGGAAGATTTGATTTGTTTGTTGTGGGCAGGTGAACGTTTTCTCTTTGCATTTCAATAATTATTTCTATCCACGTTCAGTTTTCAGGTGCTCATTGTTGAAGTATGTATTGAAGTACACGACTATCAACCGTAGATGAAATGGTTTAGAGGAACAAAATTACTATAAATGTAACAATTACATAACAATTAAAAAGCGGCATTTCTAAAAATGTGTTGAGTAAACTACAAGTCCTGAATTTTAAAAATATTAAAATATTTATAATGTATAACATTCCAAAATTTTAAAATGCTTTTGTTTTTCAATTTCCGTTACCTTCCAAAAATTTTTTTTTCCATTCGTATTATTTTCGTTATTAATATAAATCTTATAATTAATAAATTATATGATTAATTAATAATATATTATTATGTTTAATATTATTACATCATATTCGATACATAACATTGATTTTTTATGTTTTTAAACATCATTTAATTATAAAAATATTTATAGCTTTGAATACCAATCAACGATAGATAATCTACATAAATAATTTAAGTAAATTTTCTAGCTGTATAAGCATGCCAAGGTATTTTCTTACAATTTTTTTAGATTAAAACTGGTGGTGCACTCGTACTTATTTCCCTATCAGATAAAAACATCTCTTTTCTATTATCAATTACTATGTAGATAATTTCTTAAAGAAAATCCATGAATCATAAATGTTTTTACTTTTCAAGATGTTGAATCAATAATACCTCTACCTTAATACAAAATACAAATAATAAGTAATAAAATAAGTAACTATGGTAACAAAAACTCACAAAAATCGAAAAAAAGTTATAACTAGCCCAAAAACGTATTTATATTGAAACTAAAAAAACATATAAACATTTTTTATGTTTACAGTTAGCTCAAAAAGTTTCAAAATATTTTTGATATTAGGTATATGGTGTAAAGAATTTGGTGAAGGGGAGGGGGTTATAAAAGTTGCCACCCCTAAACTAAACTAATGCCGCCCTAGACGGTTGCCTATTTTGCTATCATATTGAGCTGGCTCTATATACAGTATAATATAAATTGAAATATGAATCCTCATTAAAATAATAATTATATATATACACATATATTGTACCAACGCCTATTGTCGTATAAGTTTAGGTTACATGTAAGGCTAGGAAGTTGTTGCATTTACATATTATTTTAGATCTATAAAATGTATTGCTAAGTAAGCTAGAAATTAATTTCACACCTGAAAAAAATATTGAAAATTTTTAATGCATGTTTTTGCATATTTAATAATTTTGTAGTTTTAAGAGCATATTTCTTAATTTTACATTTTTGTAGAGCATATTTTGATGGAAAATTTGGTAAAAAATAATAAATAATATATTCGAATGAATATTTATTTTGTGAGTTTTCACTAGGTATTATTGTATCATGTTTTTCAAGTCCCTATTTGACATAAAATTTCTCGTTTTTGATAATAAATATTTAGTAAAAACTATAAAACATAAAACAATATTTTTGTCAAATGTTCATATTATAAAAATTGTAAGTAAAAAAATAAGTACATATTTATTGTTTTTAAAATATATTTGTACTTTTTTATGCGCATTTAGGTGTATGCAGCATATAAGTATAAGAGCAAAATAATAGCCGACATCTTCAACGAGACAATAGAAGAACTACAGGATGAAGAAGTGTGCGGTGACCTGCTGGTAATCGACGACCCCGAATCGGTGCGTCGACCTCGAGAGATGCCGCAGAAACTGGACGGGTTGGACGCTGCGATGACGTTGCAGTGGACATCATTCCGACTAAGGGTATGATAGTAGAAGAGAAGGACCTCTCTACAAGAGATCTAGTCGGCTTGTATAAACCGACTGCAACACCAGCATCATGCGCATCTTCACACGGTCGGTCGACGCGAGTCGTCACCACCGTCTATCGACCAACTAGTACTATTATAGGGTTGCTGCCGAGTCGAATAACGTCCGCAGACCTCCTCCCGTTTCCTCTACGGTCGAAGGACATACAGTCAGGACGACTGTCAGTCGTTGATGGCGCCGGGCCGGAAGAAACTGATTAATTACGTTTTCAGGGACAGATCACAGACGTGGCCACCGCAGACTCAGTCAAAGTGATGCCAGGGCGAAATCCGCAAAAAGTATTTGGACTTTGGTGCTTTGCGGTATTATCCACCTATTCTTTCATCCAAATCCCGCCGGCCGACGCCGATTTCGCAGCATCAACTCGGCTGGTCTACGCTCGCTCAATGCTTTGGTCGCCGTCACCGCAGTTGTCTGCAACATCAGCGCATCGTCGACGCCTACTAGCCGTTCGCCATCAACCGTCTCGTCTCTCCCGCGGTTGTCACGGTCGGGCTTTGCCGCTCACCGTCCCAATGGTCATCACCCACGAGAAAACGCATTTTGACGCCGCGCCGCTCGTACTTTTAATTCGCGATTTGCGGTAACGACTTGCGAGGTTGGTTAGCGACTTAACACCTAACAGGCGGTGACTGGCGATGAAACGGGGCACCGGCAACGGACGACCCAAATATTCAATGATTGTTGGACACACCGACCAACTGAAATCTCATAACGGCGGTGATGAAAGCTTTCCAGGGCACAAACGATACAGTCACAATCGAAGCGATATAGCGTCACGCTCTGACGGGGAGCTATAATGAATGCGACCTGAAGTGCGAGAATCCACACTGGTAGCTCGGATAAGACGAAACCGACCAAATTGGCACTATAACGATACAACGAGCACGATTTATGGACGCGACGAAAATTATGCGGTTTTATGCGAACGCAACAATGCGTTATCTAACCGAACGTGACGGCGTGGCGTCTTACTGGACAGTGGACACGGACAGAACAATTGCTTAACACTAGCACATTGTGTAATGCCCACCGGAGGGATACCAACCAAAACTGCTACATACTAAGTGCCACCAAAACACACAGCTCGGTGGAGCACGTCAAAATGTGTAATCGGTGACTAAACATCCGTGCAACACCGAAACCAAAAACATTATATGTTCACAACTATGTACGACAGAGCGTCGATGTCGACAACCTCCGTCAAAAACTACATACGGACACAATTGCCCTAACTGTGCGGATGATGCCCAAAACCAGCGAACGGAGGAGTGGACCCACGGGTCAAGATTGCGTCGACAACCAGCGTCAATAAAACAGTGCGCAGAATCCACAGTCCGCAACATGCGATCAAAATTAACAATGTTAACGGTGGACAAACATATCGACGATTCAGCGGGGAACACTGGGGTTGCAGCGTACGCGACGACGGCTGCACGCATACTCTGTATCTAGATACACAGGCGATGCCCGAATACACGTCAAAGATAGGTTATTTGCGACACTAAGTGACGATGCGCAAACAAACTGTCCGACAGATTTTACTAGTATGTCGCGAAATGAGTCTGCTGAATTATTGGACGACGACGTACAAAACAATTCCGAAAACCGTTCACTAAGGAAATGGGTGCCTTGGTTGCAGGTAACCGTCGGCATACGCAAAACAGTCTAAATTCGTTGGGGGTTTATTGCTGGGATATAATACATGTGCATTAATATGCGAAGAAACGACAACCTTCGTACCAGTAGGGCTTAATTTTGCTAAAACTGTTTTGCATACGTTGACAAGCTTACGAATATTAGTACGCAATGCACCAGAATACTCGTGGATTCTGTTAAATTCGTTCAAATCGTTAAATACGGAGAGGTCAAAGGACTCAAATTCAGACTATAACAAGTCTACATCAGCCACATAAATGGAGAAAAAGCATGCTAAACTATTGTCGCTAAGAACATGTATAGTGCCACATCGTGTATACCTCGAACTTCAAAAATCACTTTACCGTATTTATTGCAACAACTAAGTAAGATATACAATACGTTCTTTATCTTCGGCCATGTTGACGGACACTGGGATCACAGATCCCAGGCCCGGCAGGCGAGCTACCGAGAAAATCTTGGTGGGCCGCTCAAAATATAGGCCGGTTATGAGTATTTGATCGTAGTTTTATTTTTATATGGTAATGAGAAATTATAGACAGACATTAGTAGAAAATATAAATGAATCGAATTATTAAATCGTACCATAGTTGTAGCTGTAAACGCAGGGAATCTAAAAAGTCGGTGGGCCGATACCTTGTCAGTGAACACACACATTGGTTAACTGGTACTGGGCAATAAACATTAAAGACTAAACGTCTCAATACAACGCTACCAAACTGTGAGGTCGGATACCATCAGAGCCGGATTGGGTAGTCTCGGCCCTTCGAGAAATATTTTTCTACTGGCCCGTAATTTGCTATAGTGGCCAAATTTTAATATTAACAAATTATAATAACCTCATCATATTTATTGACGAAATAGGAAATAAGGTATTACCTTGTTTAATGTTATATTTACATAGATTATTCGAGTTCTACTAGCCCAACATTTTAGCGGCCCTTCGAGATTATCTCGAATATCCAACTGGCCCATCCGGGCCTGGATACCATACTCTACTACCAAAAATGTTGACGCCACTCGTACTTTTAATTCACAATTAGCGGCAACGGTTTGCGAAGTGTTGAGGGTGAATACTCAAGATAAATGTGAATATAAACTCAATGATTCCAGGCAGACAATAGCCGAGTATGTAAAGACGACCGAACAGAACCCTTTTTTTACCAGAACATCTATATAATAAGTTTTTAGTAATATTTAAGTATAATCTAATAAATTGTTTTTTTTTTTTTGTTGTAGTAATAAACATGGTTTTTATTCTAATTAAAAGTTCTATTTATAATATTTCTATTTGAGTACGTCCTTAATCTCCCTACGAAGAATTTTGACACGCGGGTACACTTCACCGAACACATCAACTTAGCGAATGAAAATCACTGCCATACTGGAACTATCTTTATAGACATATCAAAGATTATTGACAAAGTGTGGCACGAAGGCCTATATAAACTATGAAATATAAATACACTAAAATATCTTTTTAATATTATACGCTTGTCCCTTTCAAATAGATAATTCTCAATCAAAATAAATGACAGTGTCTCTAACCTCAAGTCTATCTCGGCTAGCAAACCACGGGATTCTAAACTTTGTCCTATTTTGTTTAACATTTACGTTTCCAGCATTCCTCAATCACCTCGTACAAATATTTCTCTCTTCGTAGACGATAAAACGAAATCACAGAATCATGTAACATCGAAGCTGTAAATCTGCAAGCTCCATTAAATACTCTTTCGCATTGATGCAAAAACTGAAGGATTAAAATCAATGTTTCCAAAAGAATAGTAGTTATATTTAGTCTACGTCGTTTACTCCCCCACAACTTAATTTTACAAACAACGAAAACATACTTTGGCAACCGACTGTTAAATACGTTGGCCTACTAGACAAACAACTCAATTGGCTGCCTCATATTTCAACCAAAGTTCAACAAGCATACCAACGCCTTTTAATGCTTTATCCCATTCTACATAAAAAAAAGTACAATACACAAAAAATGCTCTCTCTTAATCTACAAACAAATTATACTCCCACTTCTTTCTTATATTTGCTCAATATTGGATAAATGTGCACCTTCGCACATTAAATAAAATACAAATCGTTCAAAATAAAGTCCTCAGAATAATTGTAAATATTTATTCTGGTTCATAAGAAATCCAAATCTTTATAAAGACTAGTTTGAAAACTATTGGGAATTTTTACTTTTGACCCCTGTGGTATCAATTAGATTCATTTTCCTATCGGAAAAGATGTTGATGAAGAAAATCAAAACATTTTTACTGCCCCAAAATGTGATGACAGACACATCATTATAAAATCAATACATTTATCGCTCCGCTCAGAATCTAAAATTAAGAAAAAACGGAAATTTTTACAAAAAACTATTTTCTATAACATATAGTATAATTTTCAAAAATGACGATTTTTGTTTAAACTATTTACAGGTATTTTTAATTTTAATTTTTTTTTTTGTTTTTTCTTTAAATATCGACAAAAAATTGCACATATAAAGTTCCTCATAAGTTGTTATAATAGCAGTTTGTAAATATTAAAGATTTATGTTATGCACAATATTTCTCATACCTAAGTATTTCATACTGTAACTAACAAATCTAAAATCTAAATAAATACAGTTTTATTAATAGATATATTAAGTTCAATTAGGACGAATCCAGGATTGTCTTGGATTGAAAAATTAGGTTTGTCCAGTAGTTGTCCACGCGTGGTTCGTTCATAATTAAATAATACTTAATTATATAATAAATAAAATTGTTGTTATCTACAGCGTAATCACTATCTGATAATTGATAAGTCATAAATCTTGATTGATAATATATTTTTGAGTTATTCTTTATTTTACAAAGACTACGTAGTAAATATCATTATGAATGTTCAGGTTCGATAATAATGGTTAACTTCATAGGCTATACTTGTTTAGTTTATGTTTAAAAATGTTTATATTTTGAATTTTATATAAGTGTTTATTATTTATGTATTATATTGTAAAATATTGCTTTACAACTGAAATTAATTTTTATTTTACTACATATTTAAGTTATGTCAATGTCACATTCTAAATCTAATACAACTCTCATAGTTTTTAAAGCTTATTCAGAGGAAAATGAGGCAATAGATCCATATATAAACATTTTAAAAAATCAGGGGTATGAAGCAAAATTAGTACCCACTTTAGAATTTGAATATCATAACATTCATACGCTTCATAACAAACTACAAAAGCCACATGATTATTCTGGTTAGTATTATTTATACTATCTCTGTATTATTTCACCAATGTTTTAAAAATTATTTTAATTTGTAATGATTTTAGTATCGGTACCTATCTACCTACAATGATTTCTATTTTTTATTAGGTAAATCAAGACTAATTAATTGAAAGTAATTTACAATTACTTTACATACATTTAAAAGTACATTTGTCTTAAAAAGTACCTATACAATTATTTGTCATAATAATTCATTTTTAATATTTTTAATGAAAATGAAATTTCAAACAAAAAAAAAATATACTGAGAATGTACTTTGATAAAAAAAATTAAGAAAAATATTGTTTATAACTAAGGTTACTGCAGCTAAAGTATATAATAGTTGATAAAAAAAATAAAATAAAAATAGTATTTTTATATTATATTTGATTCAGGAATGGTTATAACCAGTCCAAGATGTGCAAGAGGAATCATAAAATGTTTGGTTGATAGTAAACTAGATGAAGATTGGTATAAAAAACCTATATTTGTTGTTGGAGAATCAACATCTCGGCTAGTATACAGAGAACTTGGTCTTGAGCCAATTGGAGCTGATAGTGGAAATGCTATGGCTTTAATACCTACTATTTTAAAATGTACAGTATTAGAAAAGAACAAATACCTACTATAAAAAAAAATTTTGTTTTTATTAATTCTTATTTTTTTATTTTTCAGATGAATTAAGTAAACCATTATTAGCTCCGTGTGGAAATCTAAACATAAATATACTATCAGATAATATAAAAACTGTTAAATTTGAAAATATAGAAGTTTATCGAACTATACCACATAATAATTTAAAGACAAATTTAAATATGGTGTTGAATCAAATTAAAGACCAAATAGGAGCTATTTTTTTTAGTCCTTCTGGCTTTCGTGCAATACTAGATTTAATGCCAAAACAATTATTTAGTCAATTATATGTAAGTATAAAAATAAAGCCTTAAATACAAGATACAACAAATTTCTTTATCTCATTATGCACATTTTGTTACTAATATTGTTTGATAATTAATATCAATTTTTAATAATTTTTAACATTTAAACTATTTAGTGAATTTGTATATTATTCAATATATATTGAATAAATATTCATCATATATTTTAATGATTAATATTTAAACATTAATGAATACTTTTGTGAAACTTCTTTCAAAGTTTAAAATGTGTTGCTCGTGCTAATGATTAATGAAGTTTGAAAGTATTACTTGTATTATTATTAATTTATGAAATTAGAAAACAAATAAGTCTTGAATATTTTATTGGAACAATATTATATAGTATATGTATAATTTTACTTTCTTATTTTATAATATTTTTTTCTTCATGCTGCTCTATGTAATAACAGTCATAGCAATTAATTATTCACCATATTACTTAGTGCTATATTAATGATTTCGGTAATGCATTTAAATCATCCAAATGATGGTTGGTACTTGATAGTGCTATTAGTTGGTCAATTTATCAATTCTGTATTGACATGATTAATATATAAACCATTTACAACTATTAAGTGACATCCTGTTTCACCCAAATGTGTTGTTTCTGCCAAGCAAATTTACATCTAGCAATTCTCATTTAGCTTTGTTAGTTTTAATATTAAAGTAAATTCATCTATTATTAAACTTAAAGATAAAAATATTTACTATGGTTTGTTGAAATTGTGTTTTTATTTTGAAATAAGTTGTAAGTCTGTAAAATATTACAATTTAAAAATGCTGATAACTCACATAAAAATTAAAATATCCAAAAACTAAAGAAAATATGTTACTTCAAAAAAAAAAAATATATATATATATATTAGGTCAACTTAAATATTATAACTTGTAGGGTAAAATGAGAACTGCTAAACTTAAATTTTCAATGTTACACATTTGTAAGACAGTTACAGCATATATAGAGGAGACTTCCTGTATAAACCACTTTTAGTTAAAAATATAACAGTAAAATTAATTGATTTTCTAATATTCTTATTATAGAGGGATCACTAATTAAATAAGTTAATTAACTAAACAAAAATTCAACTTTCAAATCACTATCTAAACTATTTAGTTTTAACTTTGTGATCTCTGTGGAACAACAAAGTAGTTTAACAATTATAAAATATTAAAAATGTGTGTTTAAGCAATGCTTAATTTATAAATATTAATTTTAATTTTTACAGATTTTTGCTATTGGTCCTACCACAGGTGCTGCTATTAAGGAAGCTGGTTATAGTTTGACTGGGGCATGTGAAAAACCAAAACCAGAGTCTATGTTAGAGATGATACAGTCATTTATTGAATAATATTAAATAGATATATCAAAATTAATATATAACCAAAATTTAAAAAATAAAAATAAAAAATAAATTTTAGTTACTGACAAATGACTTTATGTTCATTCCAATCGGCTACTTGGCATTTCCTGTAAATATAACAGTAATTGATTTTAATATTTAAGTTTATTATCAATTATTTTTGTTGTTAATTACCGGCCACAATACCATTGCTTTTTACATTTGGAGCACCTATTTTTTGCTGGTTGTCTACAATGAGCGCAAATATTTTCCTTGGCTTCAAAATGATCAATATGTTCATAAGTTTCACTCAATCTAAAGAAAAACAAGGAAGTTACTCTGTTATATTATTATTGAGTTAGTAACTGTAATGGATGTATTAAATTTGATTTCAATGATAACTCTTTGTATATGGATATACAATGAATAACAATTCTGTAGAGTGATAGCCTACATAGGTACCTACATGATAATTCTTACAAATTTTGTTTTTCCAAATTATTAGTATAGGAACTTTTTTACTTGAATCCCCTCCCTCAAAGTATAAACTATACCCAATTTACTATCTGAAATCTTCCTCGGAATCGAATATTGGAGCATTTATTCTACTAAAAATGTCTTAAGGAAAAAAATTTTAAAAATAAAATAAAAATACATTGTAAAACCAATACAATCATAGCTCCAATTAGAATCTAGAAGGCAAAATAAATATAGATAAAAACAATATTATTCCATAATCATGCTATATTTATAAATAATGTGAAATTGCATCCCATAAATTAAAACAAAATTTTGAATACTTACGATTTAGCTACATCATATGAGTCATTTCCAAACAAATAAGTTACTTGAGTTCTAGCAATTTTTTTCCATTGTTTTGCATAAGTATTTAAAATTGTAGACCTAATCTAAATGAAAAAATGTATAATACTAATATTAAATTTTTAAAATTACTTATATAATTACTTATACTATATTTTTAAACATACTTAAAATAATTTTGCTATAAATGGATTATTTTTATTTATATTTAACAGGGTTTGTAGGTTCATACATTTACATATTAATTGTTAAAGTTATTGTTATTACTTTTTATATAAAAAAATAATAAAATTTGTGTTAAAACTTTAAAGACTCTGTTTACATTTTTAGCCCCTAGTCAGTAGGTACCTAAAATCACAAACAAACTTAATTAAATTGTTGGAAATTTTAGTTGACTCGCTACTACAAATTATAATATAAATTATAAACAAACACATTAAAAAAAAATTAATTTTTTCACACAAGTAAAAATGAATAGTAAGATTAAGTTTTATTAATACAATTTTTTTTCATATTAGGAGTTTTTATTGCATAATTAAAGGTTTTTTACTGCTTATTTAACTTTTTAAAAGTATATTATAAGGTTGTGAAAGCCATAAAATATGTATTTAAATGTTTTTTTAGTGCATTAACTAATAAGCCCTACTATTTATAATATCTTACTTCAGCATTTAATTCTATAATAAGAGGTCGTTTAAATACTGTTGAAGCTTCTGTTAAACTTAACTGATATAAACATTGCTTCAAGTGTATCAATGGGGGAATTTGATCCAAAAGGCAATCATTGAGGTAATGTTGTAACTAAAAAAAATAACAAAGAAAAATATTAGCTAAATTTATTACAAATATGAAACAACAGTAAGTCTAAGTTATAAATAATAAATTTCATTATTCAATGAATATGGATGACAAATATTTGATTGTTGTTATAATTTATTAAGTGTACAATAACTGTACAAATATATATATATATATACTACTATACCTTTGGTGGGGGAGACGCGTTATGTAAACTGCGCTCAGATTTTTATTTGTGTTAAAAAGGTTAAAAGTTTAATATAAACTGTGCTCCATTCGTTAACATCATAATTTTGTATAAAATATACAACTTTGAATTTATGACAAATTAGTAACTTAAGTAAATTTTTTGTTCAAACTAATTTAACATTCATCTTGCTTCAGTAGATCACCAAAGTCTTAAAAATTCAGTAGGGCGAAAAATATTTAAAAAACCACAATATCTAAATATTGGCCCCAATGGTGTACCTAGAGGGAGGTTATTGTGATTTGAGACAGGTGGACATATATGAATTACACTATTACAGCATAGTGAGTTTCCCGAGTGCGTCCGGAATAAGGTACCACTCAATAATGATGGAGTTGTTAAGGGGTAATGAGGGGGATAGATGACTTTCAATATTTTTAATAATAAAAATTATAAATGATATTTTTAATGTTCAAATAATGCACGATAAAAAAATCAGCCACCCCTCTCTCCTAACCGATGACAAAATCATTTGACCACCATTAGCATAGGATTAGTGTTAAATTAAATATGTAAAAAAGGTTTTAATAAAATAACTTGTTTGTATATTATACTAAATATATTATTTCATTGCCTATTTTATTTAATATTAGTTATATATATATATATATATAAAACTATATAAAATTAAATATTAACATTTATTATTTGGATTTTTTTTCGTAGCTTCTGTCGAACTTATTGGACAAATAAATATGCAACCGAGTTTCTCATTATTATATTTACCTGCATAAGATTTTTTTTCCGAAATTGAGTGATTTCGTAACTATTACGTAGTTGTTCCGATGTGAAAAATTCGTGTAGACTTAACCATAAATGTGCTTCTTGTTTCGGTACAATATTGTGCTTTTCATCTATTATTTTCCATGAATTATCTGTTCAAAATGCATTCCAAGTCAATACAAAGTTTACTTATTTATAACAATTTGGTTAGGTACTAATAGTTAATTGAGCACTCACCTTGAAAAATATATTTTTTATTGTTTTCTAACTTTATCCAAGGTTTTACATTTAATAATTGGCATATTAACATTGGCACGTCATTATTAGTTGTCATTCTTGTAATAATAGATAACGATAGACTATGATATGAATATAAATATTTATTTATAAATTAGGTAGGTACTACTTTTTACAAAATTTTAAATTTTATTGGTTGCACAGTTTATTTTTAAATATTTAAATATTCAGCTTCATATATTAATAGGTACTAAATTTATTATCATTTTACTTTTTTATGTGTAGTAACATGTTGAACATTATGCCAATACAACAAACTCCAACTTCAAATTGTATTTTATGTTTATGTTCAATTATTTCATCCATTACTGTCGTATCGGTTTTTTTTGAGAAGATTTGGAAATTATTTGTGTTTCTAAACCCATCATTAAAAAGAAAAACAATAATTATTATATTCATACCAATATAAAATAATTTATAGTATTCTATTCAACGGTACCCAATGGCTATGTGTGTGATTGAAAATATAATATGGTCAAACAGATCCAAAGCATAATTTCCTAGTGACTGAACACCTTCCTCGTGAAATAGTATCTTTTGTAACAATCCAACCGCCACAGTTTCATGAAATAACTAAAATATAGTAATTAAGGATTAAATCTGTAAATATACAATCATGCAAATACTAATTAAATAGTATTATTTAAAATCAATTTCATATTGAAAACAAATTTATACAAATTAAACCAGACACAGTTAAATTTTTCAATATTCTCTCCACACCAGAATGTAAAAAATATAATATTTAAATTTAAGAGCGCCCGCAAAACAAAATTCCACTACAAGGAGTGTTAATTTATTAAATATATTTGGTTGACAGTTGTATTTTTCAGGAGGTAAATTCCACACTGAGCATACTATACATCATTGTTAACACTTTTTCAACCAGAAATATTTTATTAATTAGATAATATACCATATATTATGCATCCTATTAAATTACGTACAGTTAACAAAATATTGTGGCTGTGCGTCTCTTAAAAATAGAGAAATATTTACTAAAAATCCCATAATTTACTAAATAATATAAAATCAACTTAACCTTACAATGCATGAATTATTTTTTTTAACACTAGGACTATATTTAGCACTAATCAATTCTAATTTTAGATTTATGCGTTGTTCGGTGCGAGTGGGGATTTTCATATGTATATAAATATGAATCAGTACTATAGTACTTCATTTCTACAATATGACGTGCAAACGATGTGGACGTGCCGATCATGATCGAGCTAGTTCCACCAAGTGTCCCGAACGCATTTTGTGTCAAAAACGAAGATTCACGAGTTCCAAGAAAAAATTTGACATCGTTCCATATACGGTGAGTACCGGATTTACTAAATTTTGTTCACATCCACAATTACGGAATAGAATACAAGAAGACGTAGCCGAAGTTTCCGCGTTGGCTGTAGAAGCTTCTCTTTACGTTCATTACTGATACACAAAATTATTACACCAAGAACAATGGACAGAATTTACAGAAAAGTCGTTTACGTTCAATCACCTGTTGGATTTCTATTATCATCTACAAGGAAAACGACAACGACGAGAACGCGTACCGCTGGATGAGGAATATTTTCGATTGCGGCAATCGCATGGATTGGTAGATCGTCGGTACGACGGTAGACTCAGAACTTTCGTGATACAGTCTATGGCCAAACAACACGAGACCGCCATGCAAAATTGCGTAACAGTCCATTTGTTCGACAGGATCGCACTGTATTTTTACTTACGATACAAAGGAACAAATAAATCTCGGTTTGGCGACAGCGCGTGTATGCGGATCTGTTTTCGCGTACACGCTCGGAAGCTCGAAGCGAGGAAACGACCGAGTTTTTACGAGATTTTGATCCGGAGTGCGTAATGGGTGACAAAAATATCGAGTCCGACAAAAATTGGTGGGCTCTGGTACCACTCACGTACAGATTAGGTTTGTGGTTCGCGAAAAACAAACACAAATCTCTATCGGTTTTTCCCGTGTTTCGTCCTGGTCCGAAACATATCCGATATAATGGTCGAGCTTTACACGAACTTTTGTGTGCGACAAAATTGGAAAAAATCACCATCGAAAAGTTAATGAGCACCGCGCCTACGTATTGGTGGCGTTACTTCCATCTGGATCACAAACGATACAGAGAATTGGATTTAGAAACAAACGCGATAACGGCTTCCCGGAAAAGACAATTTGCCATGTCGTTCACCACGGACGGAACGTATAGTTCTATAGCTATGGAAAAATTACAAACACCGTCGAATGGCAATGCCAAAAACAAAGCAATGTCGAAAAAAACTAAAACTACAACAACGGAAACTAACGTTAAAGAATACGCGGGATGTTTAGGCGTCGATCCCGGAGTGGTCAACTACGTGGGAGCTTGTTATGTGCCGAACGTAATTTCGTGTTGAAATCGGCTCGGTTCAATTAACAAAAATGTCGAGAAAGAACGATACGGCGTCGTCGTGAAAAATTCGTCGGTCAATACGAACGAGATTTGTTAGCGGACCGTAAACGAATTTCGGAAGAAAAAATAAAAATAACCAGTAAAGTACACGCGGACTATGGAGATTCCATAGCGTACACCGAATATCGATTACGACATCACATCCGATCTCAAGCGGAATACGGCCGGTCGAAACTCAGAACAATACATTGGTACTCGAAAATATGTAAGCGACCCGCGGAAGACGTATTGGTGAACGAAATGTTAAAATTATCGTCGGATAAAAAGAAAAAATATTGATATGCTTCGGAGACGGATCTCTATCGGACGGTGTGAGTTTCGGACGTAACGCCAAACCCGCCGTTTGTTCTTTACGACGGGCGTTTCATCGTCGGCGAGACAAATGCGATGTCGTCGACACATACGAATACGAAACAACGAAGAGATGTTCCAGATGTACTACGATAATGAACATGCCTCCAAAACACAAAAGTGCAAAACCACGTACACAGAAAAGACAACACGACCATCGATTTCAATTTTGCCCAAAATCTGTAATCGTGTGGAATCGCGACGTGAACGCGGCTCGAAATATAGCTTTTGTTGGCGCGGGATACAGAACATATAGAAATAATTTTGTAACTACCGAACACTGTGTATTCGCCGTACGAGATTTTCATGTCGTTCGATGTGAAAATGTTTGTACGGTCGACGCGTAATTGTGTGTAAATACGTTTATGTGTTACCCTACAATGCATATTGCTACCCTGAAGCAACAATATGCATTGTAGGGTTAAGATGGATTGAAAGGTACAAATTAATAGTATTTGTGAAATATTAAAAATGTATACAGATAAATTATGTAAATTACAAAAAATAAAATAAATAAGCTTCATACAAAAAAAAAAATATAATTTATGAAAATATTTAAGAAAAAAATTAACTTTCTACAATGTATTAAAATATTATACATGGGTAAAAGACAACAAACTCATAATTTTTTCTTCAAACATAAACAATAAAAATATTTTTTTTTTTAATATAAATGCTGCACTTTTTTAGTTTTATCTAAAAAATATGCAAAATACAATTTCGTATTTAAAATGATATTATGTCTTGAATCAGTTTATATCTCATTGATTTTAAACTTAAAATGAAGTTCATCGACATGCAAAATAAATCATTAAACTCACAAGTCACAACCCTGGTTATAATATTTTTTATTTTTTTTATTGTGTAGTCAGCATTGTGCAAGAGTCAGTCTGCATCCCTATTATTTTTATTATTATTATTATTTGTTGCTATTCAATTATTTTTAATTATTAATTCTGTGGTGCGCGCGTCCGATAAGTGACTCGGCGTCGTCGCAATATTTGTTCCTGCAGTTCTCTCACGTGTTTTTTTTTTTCAAATTTTTAATTGAAATTACAAACTGCACGTTGTAATAATACATTATAATTGTGACTTTCATCGAAATTGTATTTGGATTATTATTGTTATTCCTGACAACATTGTATAGCGGTCGTACAGAATGCTGGTACGCCTTTACAATTGTAAAATATAAATAAGACGATTTACATGTCATTAAAATGTTTATAATAAAATATTTACCTCCTTTAAGCGCAATACTTGTGATGGTGGTAAAAAGTTATACTACAAAATAAGAAAAAATAACGCAATAAAAAATTTATAAGTTACAATCAAAATCTTTTAACACACTGTTCCATACTTAATATTTAATTTAATTCCTTTTTAAAATATTAGTGAAAATAATCACGAGTTAATTTGTTGTTTTATGCGCGTAATTCTAAAATTTCCAATTGAGGAGAATATGAGTTTTTATTTATATGAAATGGCATTGAATTGTAATAGTTTGGACCTAAATAATTGATAAATTTTTGACCAAAAGATTTTTTATAATAAATTATTTTAATATCAAATACTCTACTTCCTTTTTTTTTCTTATATTTTCCACATCAAAAAATGATACATAATTTTTTAGTATATATAAAATAGTTAAATTCTTATATACAATTTCGAATTATATCACATTAAATAGCATAAAATTGTCTCCAGTTAAACCTATTAAAGTACTTTTATCTAAATAGATTCTAACAATTTTTCTTTTAAATATTTTTAGTGATCTAACTGCGTATTCATTTAGACCCCTCTTCCCAGATCAACAAACCATACTGAAATATTACCTGAAATAATGATTAATAAATTATACGCATAAATTAAAATATACCATGCATAATTTTATACCTAACTTTTTTTATAAATATATTATACTAGTCGCATCAATGAAATATAGTTTGATGAATAATTTAAATATTAAATTGTCCTAAAACTGTTTCAAAACTATAAAGATTTTTTATATACTACGTTTTATAATATAAAATTGTGTTTTCATATAATCTCATTAATTTACTAAAGTTTGGATTTTAACAGAATGTTGAATTGGAAAAAGTAACCATTGATTTACTATTTTAAATTTTATAGCTTTAATAGATACCTATTTATTCAAAAAAAAAAAACGAGGGATTTAGTTCTGAAAGTACTATATTTTATATCTTATTCTAAACATCAAACAATCATATTATAATACAAAAACTTACGATAAAATATAATGTGAATGATTGTGTGGGATTTGGTGTAATACATAGTACTTCTGGAAGTACTTTTTCTCTCCATACAGCTACACAAATTGCTTCATGTACAATAACAGGAACCTTAAAAGTACAAATTTATCACAAAATAAAAATTTCATCAGACATTCAGACACCATTGTTATGGTAATAGTTTAACTACTTTTCCGTAACTGATGAGCTGATCCTTTATATATTCTTCTCGACCTTCAGTAGCATCCAATGTGGCTTGTTGGTTAAGTTTTTGCAAACGATCATGACTATCGTACCATCTACAATACACATTTTTTTTTTTAACATTTATAGTGCAAGCATTTAAAAATCAATTGAATTACATTTTTGATCCAAGCTCATCGAGTATTGATTCCTTAATGTGGTCAATGAAAAAATCAACTTCATTTTGTGATATAATATCCATAATATATAATATGTATTAGATCTACAACTTAAATGATTGTTTAATTATTATAATAAAACTATAGGTGGTTTTATCAAATTACACTTTAATGTTCTAACGAGAGGTTTGGTCGATATTTTCGATAATTCTATTTCCTTAGTAACATGTTTGTTACACATCAACTTGAATTGTACTCTTTAACGTTCGTTGACTATTTATTCGTACAAGTAAAGATAAATGTAGAGATGTGTATCCAAGACAACCGAATCAGTATAGTACTATTGTATAGATGGCCACCTAAAACTATATATGTGTACGTTTCGCTCAGTAAATGATTATATAAAAATGAAAACTTATCTTTATTCTACATTTTTACGGTTGTCAGTTTATATGATAGGTAATTTTAACTTAAATAGTAAAAAGTGGCAAGTACTAGTTGCGGGTAACCGAGATGCCGTACAGTAAATAGGTATTTCAGTTTGTGTATCTCGTCATTGAGTAGGTAGGTCATTGTAATGGAAATGTTCATTTTGAATTCAATGATAAATCATATTACATTGGTCATGGCCATAGGTACGAGAAACGATTTTGAAAAAAAATTGATTAAGAAGGGTTGAACATAGTATATTATGTATTACAAGGTTACTCAAAAGTAGTTCGTATATTGAAACAGAAATCAATATTTTTCCGCAGTTAATTTGTGATTTCTTATTCCAATGCAAAAATTCGGGAAAGTCGCTCTGTTGTAGTGTAGTTTGAGTAATTATGTCGTCATTAAGTAGATAACTGTAATGTAGAGTTAAAATAGATTAAGTTGTGCGCAATAGTATTACGTTGTGAGACAAGAGCGGGAAATGAGCAATAATTTCAATCACGAGAGAATTCGTGACATGAGCCGCAGCTTCGTTGGCTGCAATAATTCACTATTTTTTCCTTATACAATACAAACATACTTATTTTTTTTTTTTTTTTTGGTCACGCATCTGTTTCACATAGAACAGCATGGTTGTAACTGTAGCACTGTACAGCAGAGCGGTATCTATTTGTCTACCATCTTTTTTCAATTGAAACTGTGCATTACTATAATACAGCTAGTATATACGAAAACAATTAATTTACCTTAACAGACTTGTTTATACTTATTCGCACAAACATTATTTTTGGTGGAATAAGCAATAATCGTCCAAACGCTATGTATGAATATAACTATTCTTCTAAACAGTCTACAATTTGCGTAAACTCGCCCAAACGGTCTTTGCCCTAACAAATATATTCTAATTTCCAAACTTGAATTTGATATTCTTTTGTATTTATACTATTATTATTGTGGCTCGTTAAATAAATCAGATAGTGCCCCACTGTATTGATGTATTTTTTAATTTATAGCTTATATTTAGTAGCGAAACTTGCCCTAAAATTCTTGGTTAGGAATACTGTATCTTCTCCACAATTTTTGCAACTCAATACAATATGTTTGTTGAAGTGTATAAATGTACAATTATATTATAATCACATCGTGATTCGTGAGCATAATATATAATAATATATCGATCGAATTTTGCATCAATATTGTAACCTTTGCTTAAATTGCGGGAGGACACGAGGGGACGAAGTCCGTCTTCTTTTTAGAAAATATTTATGCGTATCCCTTCTAATTATATTTTCATCAATAAGACATTTAAATTATCAGGTACGTACATTTTTTTTACACTTTTGAATCCCCCTTCTAATTTTTTTCGTAATTCGAGCATTGATTGTAATTATGGTAACTGACGAAAAAAAAAATTTCAAGGAAATTCAAATTTTTATTTATTCATTTTGAATTAATATTATGTAAGTTCAAAAAATAAGTATTTTTAATATTTTGAAAGGGGCTTAGCCACTCCAATCTTCCTAGTTGAACGTATGCCCATACTATATATCCAATGTTTGTTATTATATTATCAGGTTTTAGTTAAAAGTTATAAATTATAATCTAGTCATATTATTAAGATGGTATAAAATACTTAATACGCAACTGTAATATTTATTTGGCTAATAAAATAAATAATTTTTCTATTTTAAATTCTAAACATAAAATAATTTTGTGCTAACTATAAAAACAATTTCTATTCAACCAAAAATGTACATTACATTTAATTCAAATTATTCAAAGCATGTGATATTGACTACAACTGCAAGCCAACATCTAAATCTGAAGGGTGTTGCCGGCACGAAAAAAATATGATATAATAAAATGTGCGACGACTGCTATAAATTAGATGAACTTGTTCAATAAGGCTTGGTCTCATTAAAGGAAAACTGGAAAAACGCTAGTTGTATAGGTAATAATATATAATTAAAGAATATCTATTCCGTGAAACCGAGATGGTGTCTAACGTAAATAACAAAAAATGAATATAAAAATTATCATAAACTCATAAAAACATGTAGTTATAACTTTATAAGATAATTATATTAATATATTAGGCATGAATAACCTGCCAGAATAACATAAAGGTTAGGTTAGACTTTTAAATATGTGAAGTAAGGGAAATTACATAATAATGAAACCAAAATGAGTTGGAACCATTATTGAATGTAACCCACAGAGTGCTCACCAATATAATGATAAAAAATGAAAAGGTTCATCTTAATTATGACATATATTGACCTATTCCAAAAACTTAAAATACAAGGAGTGAAAATAATGGAAATTTAAGACTTATCAAACCAAATACAATATTAATATAAAATTATTATATATTATTAAGCAGAAGCTAATAATGATTTAATGAACTTCCAACTTATATTAAATTAGTTCATAATAATATTAAATCAGTGTTAAAAAATCTATATATGCTATCGTTTGATTAACATTTTATTATAATTGTTATTACTGTTAATATTATTGTTATGGTTGTTATTTTCGTTATTATTATTATTTGGTCAGTTATTATTAAATATATTTATCGCATGATTATAATCGTATTTATTAGCATATTAGCACAGTTATTATTATTAATATGTATAAAATATAACAAAAACTATTGTATCAACTCACAAGCATCGCTTATCCCTAAAGAGTATAGGTACCTATTAACTTTTAATTTAAGATTTTAAATATTAATATGCATGTATATATTATAATTTAAATAAATATAAATAAAATTCTGTTGGAATTTAATTTTTACATTAAAAAAATAAACTCTATAGGTAGCCTTTATAACCATAAATAAAATTCTGTTGGAATTTAATTTTTACATTAAAAAAATAAACTCTATAGGTAGCCTTTATAAAGTTTATAAAATTGATATTATACTGTGTTGGCTAGTAAATAAATATCTGTGTAAGTAATATCACTAATACTGTGCTGGCTATTGTTATTATTATTATTATTATTATTATTATTAAGCTGGTAAATATATTATATTGTTTTGTTGACGACGATTGTATATACAGTGTGAATGATTATTCGAATATAGAATCAGTTTATTTATATCGTAATATTTCGAAGTCGATATTTTTAATTTTATCTTATAAGTTTTAAAGTTTTTTCAAGTTCAGTTTGTTTATGTTTCATGTAATGTTGTTGATCAATTGAATTTTTACGCCTCATATAGCCAACACAACAATGAAGTTCAATATGCGTGAAGTTATATTATTCTATCAAACAATTAAACTAATCTGCAGGTACTAAGCAGTACTATGTAGTTGTAATTAGATCTTATTTTACTTGCATAAAAAGACTAATGTAGTTATAACTTTATAAGATAACTATATTAATATATTAGGCATGCATAGTGCCAAAACAACTTAAATCACAAAACAATTTTAAGAAAAACAATATTGGATTACACAATTTAGGTATGTGCTCTTCCTATCTAGCTGACTATTTTTTATAAAAGGTTAAGCAAATTTGGTATCAAATTACTAGATATGGATTATTCTAGCACTATTCTAATGTACCTATACCAGCGTTTCTCAACCTATGGTACGCGTACCACTAGTGGTACGCGGAAAGCTCACAGGTGGTACGCGAAGAAAATTTCTTTTTATATAAACAATTGAAATGAACCATTTTTTAGCATTAAATATTATTTGATTTATTTGATATTAGCTGACCTTCTAATATATTGACGGCGTGGAATTATAACCTGAGACATGTGTGGTTCTTGTGCATTAAATTCTCATTTTGTCATAATTTTGTAGTTCCTAATAAAATAAAATTGCATACGTCATGTAAAACAACGTATACATTTTTGATGAACAAAATAAAAGGTTATTATTATTAGTGGTACGTTAAAAATGTTCAAACTATGTTGGTGGTATGTGGATATAAAAAGGTTGAGAACCGCTGACCTATACAATAGATATAGGGGCGTATAATTTTTAAGTCGTTGGCCATATTAATAATAGCTCCATTTTATAAAATTTCATGAGATTTATGCATAATACGGCTGTGTAATAATATAATCAAAATAATAAGCTTCATCGGTAAAAAATAATCTAATCTATACGCTATCGTTGCGCAGGTTTTGGAGACATATGGTACAAGAGGACCGGGGCGGACTGTTGAACCGGGACGTCATGTGACTGATTTCGGGCCATGTCGGTTTGCGCAATGATCGGACCACGTTCTCGTCGGTCCGCAAAGGCGGCCACCACGGCACAGGCGGCGGCGCTGCCCCTTCCCCCCCACTATAACGTGCGGCCGAACGTGATTCAGCCAACGAAGCAGGAAGACGAGCTAGACGGCGATACTCATGGCATGCAGTTGCAGCCGCAGTCTCAGATGTAGAAGATTAAGATCGGGATCAGGATAAGCAGGAAGAATCTAAAGATCAGCTGTCACCGAATAAGAACTTTTACAAGATTGTTTTAGAAATGCTGTCCGCGTCTGTGAAACTGGTGGTCGGACGAACTGGACTAGAGAGCCAGGCTGCAGATCAAAATTCGCGTGCCCGAGTGGGCTCTGGAACCTGCAGAGATGATGGTGACATCCGAGTCCATGAAAGCGGAGGAACTTCCAAAAAACGTGAAGTTGAAACAGAAAGGGTAAGAAGCACGACAGCTCCTGCAAGACTGGCGCGACAGCTCTATAAGAAGCGTGACGGCTTTAAGGAACATGGAAAGAAAGGAAACGGTTTTACCATATAATACGTATATTGCAGCAACAGTCAGATCAGCATCAACGGACGTGACGTTTGATGGACATATTGTTGTGACCCGCTTTCAACTTATCCAACAAACCCAAGATTATGGAAATTGCCATAATATGAGATTGGCCATATATATATATATATAACAATCTGTGGAAAGTAAGTGCGTATACTTTGTCTAGTAAAACTTAAAAATAATATGTCGGAATGTTTATCCATATAAAAAGTAAATTATTGAAGCCATCACACACATTCGTCGAGACTGGTCTTCCACGGTCGCTGCAATAAATTATAATTTAGTAAAATTGTTTCCGTTTTGGGCGAGCTGCCACGTTTCTTAGAGAAATGACGAGGTGAGGAACTCGTTTGGTCTGGTTAATTGGCATGGATCGACGTCAACGCGTGTTATTTCACGCGGCCGGATATTGCGGATCGCGGTCTCAGCAACGAAGAAGAAGGGATGAAAGACGTGGTGCCCATGATGGTGGTCAAAATAATGGGTCTGGTCTCCAAACGAGAAATAATAGGCCGAAAACAACTACGTGACCTGGGCAATTGGTATACGTGCGAAAGAGCAGCACATTTTTATTGCGGTGTTTGGCGATAAGTCACACGTTTTCCAGCCATCCGTAGCTTGACGGAAACGCGGTCGTCTCGACGTCGCGTGTTTGCCGGTGGCTCGGCGAGTGTCGGGAGCTGCCTTGGTCGCGCGCAGAGCGACGGACGAGCGACTGAGCTACACGAATTATAGAGACATGGACGTTAGAGGTGCCGAACCCGCGAAAACGGATAACAGGGTTCGACAGTTCATGACTCCGGCACGACCACTAGATACGGTCGACGAGACCCCAGGGCGAAAATCACGGAAAGCATCACCAGGTCCGTAGATTCTCTTCCTTTTTCGCCCGGTGGCGATCTCGCCGGACGCAACCAGCCATCATCACGCGGTCGTCTTCAGCACCTTGACACGGTCATTGTAATCGGATGCGGTTCGTCCATGTACCGGCGTAGTGGTGTTGAGGTTCGTTTTTATTGCACAGCATAGAAAATAATTGAACCTTATGTGCATTTTCTTGCATGTATAAATTTAATTGACAGTGTACACAGTTAATCGTTTCATTTTTAAAGATCCGTGATACGGTGTTGGTGTTTCGGCGTCGGACGCGGTGTTGATGGTCGAGCGGTGCGAAACGAAATTCCTGGCCTTTACAGCCCATCGTACGTCCTACTACGCGACCTGGTACCCACCGTCCCGCCTAGTACCGTTATCGGACATGGGAGGGTCGACCGGGTTGTGCAGTTCGCGACCCGTAGTGAAGGTTGGAGAAGACGAAAACGAGCTGCTATAGTAATCAGATTTAAATTATCCAATATTAAAAAAAAATGTTACAATATCTATTAAATCCAGTCTTACATCAATATCTACAATTAATGTTATAACTTATAAATGAATATACTGCTTACCCTAAGTATGAATAGAAGTATAGTAATATAGCTTAAAATTAGTCCAAGTATTTAAAAACTAAATTATAACATAGGTACCTTCATCATCATTGTTCTAACTAATAAATTTTAAGTCCCTTTTACGACTAATATTTTTTGAATTATAACAAAATGCCCAATATATATATATTTTAAATACCCATTTTTGTCAAAATAAGAACTTGCAGCATTTCAAAATGTCGTCAAATGTTTAAAATATAATAATATAATTTAAAAGTTTCAAACACTCAGGAAAAATATTTTTAAATTACAACGAGATAACCGACATTGTTATTCTTCATTTTAATATGTAATTTCGTCTAAATTTGAACTTAAAATGTCTATAAAAATCAATCTTGTAAATATATTTTTTAAATTTTATTTAATTTTATATAACATTAAATCTAATATATTATAATCTTTTATTATTGAAAAACCAAAAAGACGTCGTACATAGTGGCTTATAAGAGAATCAAACTTGATAATTTTTTTCGGTGCGGTGAAACGCAAGGTGATTCAAAACGGACTTCATTAATACCATTCAGATAAATTTTAATCCAAAATATATTAATAATATAATCTTGAAATATTCCACTATTACTACAATTACCGTATTATTTACTCAGTGAACCCAATCCCCCTCCCCCACCTCATAATATGCTAAGCACCACAGAATATAACAATTAATACTAATTATTATCTTTTGAACTGGAGGGAATTAACCAATATTCGGGAGAACAAGTCCGCTAAATCCCCTCTCCTTATTTGCTCCTATGAATGAGACCTTTTTTTAATGTTGGTTTCGTCAGATAGACAATTTTCCTATTTCCTGATTTCCGAATATATTAGGTTAATATCTTGGTCGAGTGCTTTACCACTTTCGGAACACCATCAACAAAGCAATTAACAACGATCTATGGATACCGTAAGTGTTGTAGCTCATACTACTAGTGCGGAGGAAGTACCGAAAACGGTCACCCGAGTACCCGAGTACTTTTTTATAATAAAGTCTAGGCAAGTCCTTTTTTTTATTTTTATTTTTATATTATCGTTGTAAAAAATATTTCGTATTTTTTAATAACCTATTTTATATATTTAATGATATTTTGTTATTATATATTATAAAGAATAAAATACATCAACCACATTTTCTATGTCAAATAGCATTTAAAAAGACAAGAATTATTAGAGAGTTAATATTAATATATATTAGAAGTTTTGTTCTTGCTTTGTTCGATTTTTTTATAGAGCTATTTTGTCAAATAATTTCCAATACGATGATAAGTCTTATTTTAAAAAGAATTCTATTCCTATAAATTTACTAGATGAATTTACAAACAATAAACAAAATAAATTATAAAAAAATCTTTATATATTTTTAACAATAATAAAGAAAATAATCACTTGTGGTAATACATTTAATTTATAATATATGTAGGTAATAATTTATATAGGTTTGAATAACAGGTTTGTATTTTTTTTCAATTTCCATACAACGGATAATTTTATTTGTCAGATATTTAACAACTCCAAGCCATTTAGGAATTTGATATTTTGTTATTTTAACAGTCTTTCAATTCTAATCACATTATTTTTGAAATCTTGACGGTACAATTAAACCACCATAGGATAAATGATATATCCATGTTGGTATTTGATAATCATGTTCTTGTATGAATTTTAAATTACATTGTGTTGTAGTCGAACCAAATTCTGAAAACTGTTAAATTTACTTTAATTGAGACCAGAGTGATTCGTTAATCTTAATAAAAGATTCATTTAAATTTTTAACAGAAAGCAATTCATTTTCTTGCAAACTCCAATCAGTTTTTAATTTGTTATGGTCATTTAATATATCATAGCATAAAGTTTTGTAGTCTTTGTTCTTATCTGTAAACATAGTTGGTAATTGATTTAAAATTGAAGGTATTTCTGCATTAAGAGCGAAAGTGATAATCTCTTCATGAGCCTATAATATGTAAACAACATTTATTAAATAGACAATTTTAAATCATTTAATTTAATTTTTTGTCAATACTTAATTTTTATGAACAGTCAGTTGTACTAGAAAATTCAGAAGAGAAACCAAAAAATAACAAAAATTATTTTATTACTACAAATATGATTTTTAATGTAATGAGTAACCATTAAGTAATGCACATTATATTATTTTACAACACTGGCAATAAAGACAATACAAATTTTAAATGATGTACTAATAAGTAATGACCTGTTTATCTGCTTTAGTTTCTATTATTTTATTACGATTTGTAGTTGACGTAGAGACTTCATCATCTTAAATAAAATGACTTGACAAGTTTAAGGTTGGAATAGCATCAGGTTTTAATCGGCACCCTTTAGGAATGTAACCTAAAAGTTTAGCTTGTAAATTACGAATGTAATCGTCACTATTAAAATGATCTAAGCATATGAATGATGAGCTAGGATTCCACTTATCCGCATATTTACATTTATGTAACCACTGTTTCTGATAAAAAAACAAATGTTTATAATTTTAAGTAATGGAGGTTTCTACTAAAATTGTATTAAAATAAACACTAAACAGCCACTAAAAATTTACTTCAAAACAAATTTATTATGAATAAAAATTGAATAAACATTTAATATAAGTAATAATATTATATACCAAACTATAATATTACTTTAAATTCATAACAATAAATAAATATTGATTTCATAATAAACACTCAAAAAAATTAATCATTTCATTGTATTTGCTTAGTTATTTGAAATTAATCAAAGTTGGGTATAAATGCAATTTAGTTCCCCCTTCGCCAATTTGATTTATTTTTATCGAAATTTATATAACTCGACAAGTTAGGAACGATAATGAAATCAGAATTTGTCGCTCGGACTTACTTTTAAAGTTATAGTCTTCCAAAGTTTGCGATTTTATGTTTATACGAATGCACGGAACACTATAATGCCACGCAGAGGACCTCGACTTTCGAGATTGACAACCAGGGTTTATAATATATTTATAATATAATAACTATAATATATTTATGTTACTTTAACTGGCCATTAAGTTTGGTCGTTTTTTGTAATTTTTGCACTTTTTTTAACTTCGAGGCCTACCCAAGGTGGTTTTACACAACAAGTCGAGGGTTATTTTTGATTTTTTTGTCCGAGCGCAGCGTAACGAACGAATGGCAACGTGAGCATCAATGCTCAACGATTTTGATTTCACAGAAGTTTATTCTGTAATTATTCTTAATATTATTTTTCCTATAACTTCAAAAATAATGGTATACGAACTTTGGTTGCACTATCGTTTTAATCGTAATAAAACCGTAATTAAAAAAAAAAATACAAAAAAGGCATGGTAAAGCAGAGTACTTTGCGTACGTGTAATGCATACGCTAATGGCAAAATCCTTAACTTTATTAGGTTATAGCTTCAAAAGTAAGTCCGAGCGACAAATTCTGATTGCACCATTGTTCTTAATTCGATGAGTTACATAAGTTTCAAAAAAAAAAAAATTCAAAATGGTGAGGGGGAACTAAACTGCATTTGTTCTAAAGTTAGAGAACTTTGATTGACTGTATTATTATTATTATAGTTAGTTTGTACAAAGTAATACTACAAAAACAATAAATATTTACCTGTGGAATGAAATATTAGTTCATTCATGTTTCGACTTTGCAGAAAAATTAACATAAGTCGATACTACGCAAATGGAACTACCTTTAGGTTTATTTATTTCCTTCGTAGCCATAATAAGTAATTATTCAAATCAAAACACTATTTAATTAAACAAATAAAACAAAAACGAAAGGTTGTGAAACGAGACTACGAGAAAGGCATAAAAACATATGAAACACTTGTTATTGTTTTATAATTTTTACGACGATTACGTCATGACGTCATTTTCTCCCATTCGTTTTTTCGATATTTTCAAAATGAGGCAATCTTTATAATTTATAAACCTTGTGGTACATTAGTGGGCACTGAATTTTTCTTTTTGAAAATCTTGCTTTCTATAATAAAAAAATATATTCTACAATAATATATATGTGTATATGAATATTCTTCAGTGCTTCTATAACTCCAGATATAACTATTGCAGCACAGAACAATAACAGTCACGAATTAATAAAGATTTATTATCTTGATTCGTGATAACAGCCTTTGTTCTGTGATATCTTAGTTCATGGTTTACGATAATAATTATTATAAAAAAAAATATACATTGAGTTCTTCATGTTTCATTATCATAGTATCTATCTATATATATATATACTTCTCTATGATAGTGTCTAACATCTATTTAACATTTATTATCTATGCTGTGTAATGAATAACAAATAACAACAACCTGTTACTTTTTTGGGTGTGAATTCTAACCGCTGTGGCACATACGACGGACATCAAAACACGAATGATATTATTATTGTCTATTTTGTAACGATTTACGATAACGAAATTTAAATTAGTAATTAGCGTTTATTATTCAATAAACTTTTTGTTTTGTCAGTTAAATTCGTCTTATACTCATTGTCGGGATTGAATAAATCAATTTTTTTCTTTTACAATATTGTCTGGACTCTGTCAATTTATAGTTGTGTGTAAAATATAAAATAGTCGTTTCCTACACTATTGAAAATATGATTTTCTCTAATTATTTGCTGTCGGGTCTTGCATTAATCATAGTTACCATAAACTCGAGTAAGTGCCGTTTGGCGTTTGTAAACATAATATATACTATTATAGTAAACAATTTTATTAATATTTATAGAATAATAGGTATCAGATAATAGGTGGGTATGTTGATGGGTAGGTGTTTCCTTATTCAGTATGGAGCAAGGTCTGATAAATACCCAATTTTAATCACCATTAAACCACCATAATACTTATTATTTATTATTGTTTGATAGCAGTGAAATTTATGCTATTCACAAGGCTCGGGTGTCTGATTTTGAGAGATTGGTTAATTTTTTAAAAAATGTCTTTGTTTCAATCCTTTTAAAACTCCATTGACTTATTTCCTATAATTAATATTGTAATATTATCTTATAAATGTCAAAGTGGTATTAAATATCAAAAACAATTTAACCTCCATCATTAACTATAATTATTATTTTTTAAAAACTAATACATTTATTTATATATAATTAGGCAGTTTTTTTTGTTGCCCTGGGCAAAAAATTCTTAAATACAGCCTGACCGTTTATAACAATAATGTCTATATAGGTATTAATAAGAGCAATAGAAAATAGGACTTTAGAGTTTAGGACAATCTAGTCTTCTCCCACATTCTAGTTGAGAATTAACACCCTACATGTTTCTTGCTCTAAAAATTTACAATTTCATAATTCATTTATTGTTTCAGTTGTTCCAATAGGATATTACATTGTGTAAGTATTGTATGTAATCAACCATGCAAAATTGACAATAGTAGAATGAACTTTTTCCATTACATAATATCTGAAAATTTAATATTACAACAAATTTCATATTTGAGCACAATTAATAATTTTTAAATTACTTAATAAAATAACTAAATAGTTTTAATAGTTCTATCCTGAATCTATTTTTTTTTTTTTTTAATGTCAATTTGAGTATTTTACATTTTTAAGCTTATTTGAATGCTTAAAAATTGATCTGGGCTTATTTAATTATATATACTGAGGGTAATAATGATTCAAACAATGTTTTACCTTAATAGTGTTACATGCTAAAATTTTCCTGGTTATATCTAACCTAACCTCCATTGTGTTTTAGGTGAGTCCTTAGAATGTTATGTTTGTACAAACCAAGATCAAAACCATGAAAAATGTTTAAACACGATTAAGACATGCGAACCAGAAGAAGATATGTGTTTATCAGAAATCAGTTGGGGATGTAAGAATATTTATAATTTTTTACCATACTGACTATATTTTATTTCATAAAGGTGTTTATTATTATTGCAGCTCCACCATATTGGGTTGAAGGAGGGATCAAACAATATTATGTATCAAAGAGGTGTGCCACAAGGGCCACATGTGAAGCTGTGAAAACTAAAACAATGCCCTATTGCACGTACCTATGGTATCAAGATTGGAAATGTGCTGAATGTTGCTTAGGCGACCGTTGTAATTTCTACATCACTGTAAGAAACTTCTTTACATAGATATATTTATTGAAATACTAAAATATTTATATTTTGGGGTATTACAGATGGGCAGTAGTGCAATAAAGTCCAATCTGATTGTGTTATTGGGATGCATCGCAGTATTGATTGGATTCCATTTTACCAAAACCATATAATTTAATTATAAACGGTTGTCATTTTCAGCCTTAAGATATTTTTATAAACTGACACCAATTTTTTTTTTTTTGTAATTATATTAATACTTAAAAATGGTTAAGTTCAACCATAAATTACATTAGTTCTGATCTTTCTTAATTGTAAGTTTATATATACAAATATAAGCAGTATTATTTTTAATCGTAAGTGAAAAGTTCCGTCCAAATATTAGGTTTTTTTATACAAGCTCGTATTTATTTCCGTCCAAAATATTATTTTTATTTTAATAACCTTTAATATTTAGAATTTAGAATACATTTTGTATAAATGTGTTAGAAATTAATGTAAAATAATTTAATTTGTATTTTTGAACTTTTTTATACTTTCTTGTATTGATTGTTACAATAATATGAGTTTATATATTATATTAAACTAGCCATATTTTATTTCTGTATTCAATTTTTATTGTTCCACAAGCACAAAATTCTATTATATAAACCAATTAAAAAATAATGTTTATTAAAGCAAACTTAAAGAAGCATAAAAAGAAACAAATAATATAATAAAATAATGCAAAGCCCCACTCAAAAAATGAATAAAATAAAAAGTTGTGTTATCAATTTATATTACCACTTGTGAATCTACTGATAGACATTGTGCTAGGTTTTCTAAAATAATATTTAGTATAAATAAAATTAAAAAATAAAAGATTTACGAATTAAACCTTATTTGTTAATTTATTTTTATAAATATTTTTGTTTGCAATATTGATGAAAAATAATAATTTGAAATTCGACATTTAAAAGAAAAAAATATGAACTATTTACTAGCATTATACTTACAAATTAATTTCCTAATTATTGTTATATTGCTTTCAAATTTTGAAATTTATAATAACTAAATCAATGCAAATACAGCTATGTGAACAAATAATATAAACCAGTTTTAAATTCATTTTCTGATATAAGTGGTTGTTTTTCTAATTGTTTAGGTATTTTTTTTAGTCTTTTTTTGTTTTACTTGCATAACGGGAAGTCGAATATTTAAATTAGTTGCAATTGTTGTTGCTTCATCATATATTTTTTTATGAGATTCCTGATTTCTCAAATCAAAAAAATACTTTTTTGTAGACTCAATTAATGTCATACCTTTTATTATATCAGCACTAACATCTTGAAAGTATTTACTAACAATATTTATTTGTGATAAAAAATCATTGAATAATAATAATAAATAAATAAATTTAAAATCTATCTTTTTTAATAGTCCTTTAGCATTAACATTGTTTAATAGCAATAAAATAATGTCAAGAGTATTTTTAATAGCTCGGCAACAATAAATTTGTGTAGACCACATTGTAAGACATAAACATTTAAGTTCTATAGGTTTATTAGTTTTTAATACCTTTTTTTGTAAGTCTATAAATTGATTATGTATAACTGAACCAGACATGAAGACATATAATTCTTGAAGAAAATTAAAGAAGACTTCAACTTCTTCAATATTTTTAGTTACATCAACTAAAATTAAATTGAGTCTATGATTAGCACAGTGTGTATACAAAGCCTGAGGCACTTCCTTTCTGAATAGTGCTTGTACACCATTAGTATGTCCACGCATCACACTTGCCCCATCATATGTTTGAGCAATACAGTTATTAATATCAATTTTACTTTTGTATAGAATATTTTTAATATGTAAAAATAAAGATTTACCATCTAAATCTGTTAATGGAGTAAAACCTAAAAACCGTTCTTTAATTTCTCCTTGGAAATAATACCTTACCACAACAGCGAATTGCTCAGTTTTTGATATGTTTTTAGTCTCATCGGCCATGACAGAAAAGTGTATAGATTCTTCAACTTCAGAAGAAATTTTATTTAATATCATATTGGCCATTATATGAATAATTTCAACCTGTATTGAGTGGTGCAAATATCTTGCATTTTTTGGACCGTTAATTT